>NMUG010002982.1:0-15311 GCA_002855965.1 Monotropa hypopitys
GCCGAACTACCACTGTTTACAATTAATTACATCCATTTAATCAGATCTCAATGTAGGGAATCCAGATCCATGTGCCACGTGGCTAATCCTGATTTACCCTACCACAAAGCCCAACGAATAACTCCACGGAAATTTTTCAATAGAGTTCACTTCAATAGGAAAGTTGATGTATAAGGTAGAGATACCCAATGAGATATTCAATTTAATACTCCAAACCAACTAAGACAATCTAAGTAGATAGAATCTAGGGTAAGAAAATTATGCTATAAGGAACCCTAGAGAATGATTGCACAAGGGTAATGAGTCCTTCTAAATCCAATGTGGATCAAAGGTCCAAACTCAAGGTTTGATTAAAAAACTAATTAAGAACTATATCCCAAAAACCTAGAAAACCTAGGAGGCACAAGAACCAAGGAACCTAGAGATATAGATTCACAAAAAAAACTCTTACAAGATCAAGTGAATAGTCCTTGATACACAAGCTTGCTAGAAACTTAATCTAGGATTCTAGATCTAGGATCTTAAAACTCTAGATACTACTCTTATTTTGTGCTTGGGATAAACATGCATATGTTTGTGTACTTGTATTGTATGATTGCCTTTATTTGTCATTTTTCACTTACTTTTATTTGATTTGGGAAATTTTTTCCTAACTGGTATGATGCGAGTCACACTAAAAAGAAATATGATCCATAAATTCTTTATTTTGGATACTAATTTCTAGGTGAAAAATCTATGCAGCATTGTTGCGTGCTCGGGTGTCGGACGAAAAATCCGAGTCATTCAAATTTTTTTTGAAAAATGTTTTATGTTATTTTATAAAAAATCAGTTCATTTAGATAATTATAACTGATTCATCCAAATATTTATATTTTTATTCACAGTTGTATGCCAAACTTTTGAAAGATACAAGTGAAGGAGCTACAGTTTTTCGAATAAGTTAATTTTTTTATAGAATAACATAAAAAAAATTAAAAAAATTTAAACGGTTCACATTTTCTATCCGATATCGGGGCACGCAAAGCCGAGTCCCATGCGTTAATAAAGGCTATACGGAAACACCCACCATGTGAAAAGCCTATTAGATGATAGTTCCAATCATAGGGAAGGACCACCGAGCCCAAAAAAACGAACCCTTTTAGGGTGGAACCCATTTACATCAACTTTCCCTAAGATAGAACAGATGATAAGGATTCTAGATATGAAAGTAATGATGTAATTTTATACGGATTCCCCGCGCATTGGCTTGAATATCACCCTGGAAAAGTGACCACTGCCCACCACCTGCATGTGGGAAGTAGCAAAGGACCCAAGCAAGTTGCCTAATGGGGCTACCCCCATCACTCCTTCAAGGAAGGTACACAACTTGACTAACAAGCAATTATGCACAACTTAAAATGAAAATGAGCATCCGTTTGTTATAAATAATAATAATAAAAGGCATGCGCTGAAATCAAGATTTCGTATGAACAAGACATCAGGTTCCAGGATGAAGAGATAATATTCAAGCACAAAATTTTCACCTTTTTAGTCAGCAGAGGTAAAGAAATGGAATAATATGGCAAAATACAGGAATTAATTTAACTCTGCGAAAGTACATCCCAAACCAGAGTTTGCAGTGCGGGTGATGCAGACCGTATAGTTGAGTATTGGTAGTCAACGTGTTATTATGTTCGTTCTTTTAATTTGTGCGCATGATTGTGCGTATTCTTGGGCATCCAACTATTCAGACATGATCAAATCATCAAGACAATAATTTCGACTATCCCAGGAGGTGAAACAAAGTGTTTCCGCACTTCAGTCTCTTCTCGACAAACGAGGTTTCGTCCGTTCTTTGGCTCCTTGAGTGTGGTCAGCTATCTTTTCGTACAAAATAACTTCACATACGTGCACGCAATGACGAGATGATCATATTCGATCTCTTAGGAAGCTGAAACCTAGTGTTTCCGTGCTCCAAGATTTGGGGAAGTTCTGGTTGGCCGATATTTGTCAGCTCAGCAATCTTCTGCTCGACAAATAATATTTCAGCTCGGCAAAGAGTTTTTGTTGCGCGGCATCAGTCCGGGTCCCCGTACTATAGTGTTGTCGCACATCTTGGATGTGAACTAACCCACTTTGTGTTCTGGGCCAGTCTTCTTGTTTCTTTTGGGTCGGCCCAACTTTTTTGGGGCTTTGTCGTTTCTCTTTCTTTTAGACCTGACTTGTTTAAGACCCTGTGGTTTTGTTTCTCTTTTTAGGGTTTTCATGTTCCCTATTTATACCCGTATGATATAATTATGGCGGCTATTTGAAATTGAAAATTATTCAAGCTTGTACTTGTTCTTCGCATTCGATCGGTGTTCTTAGTAACGACTGTTTAAAGTCTTTAACACTGGTATTCTGCGGAATCAATACGTTTGGAGAGCCTTTAATCCTGACATTTATTTAAATCAACACGTTTGAAGAAGAGATTCACTCCGGTATTCTGAGGAATCAACAACTTGACTCTATTTATCCTATTACCCAAATACCATGTTGCATCAATTGGTATCAGAGCTTCAAGTTATGACTTCGATGAGACAAAGGCACCTAGACGTAGACCAACCTAGAAGGTTACAGAGGATAGACTCGATAAGCTACAACAGACGGTAGAGAATCTGCTGGCTAGTATGGCCTCCATACAAATCCTGTTATAGCTACTACCACAACTTCGACAACAACGAAATCCCAATCCACATATCGAGGAAGAAGAAGAGTTAGATGACGCTAATGGTAGGGCTGTCCACGGATTAGATTGGATCGGATTTGAACGGATTTTGATCCGATCCGTTACGAACGGATTTGACTATTTCTGATCCGAAACCATCCGTGGATAACATACGGATGGATCGGATCGGATACGGATTTTAACGGATCGAATACGAATCGATACACGGATTGGACTTTAAAAATTTTCAAATTTTTAGAAATCATTTTTCCCTAGTTTTATTGCAAAAATATTTTCTTCGAAACTGAAAAATGCTCCCATTAAGTCTCAACCTTCCGAATCCAAACTATTTTATCCTGCAAAATGAAAATTCAAAGACATACGTTTTAAATTTTAGAACACACGACAACAAGGAAATGAGGAGAAGCAAAAAAAAAACTAATTTACCATTATTCGACGTCATTAACACCCAAAGTTGGTGCCAGACTAGAACGTGTACTTGATTTTAATGTGGCAAAAAATAGATAAGATTACAAACATAATCAACATAAAAATATTGAATTAATATTAAAATTATTTAATAATTATGCATTATCAAAGTACCTGACATAGTTTCTCCAATTCAACTTTTATATGTAGGATTTTTTGAATCTCCGCTCCTCTGCAAGTTGCACCCACCCACCGAATGTATTAATTTTTTTTGTTTTTTTCCTATGGATGGATCGGATATCCGTTCGATCCAATCCGATCCAATCCGAATCCAACAAATGTGAATTTTTTTGATCCGTATCCATCCGTAGCATTCGCGGATGGGTCAACAGATGAATCGGATCGAACGGATTGGATGGATCGAACGGATCGAATGGATCGCTGGGCAGCCCTAGCTAATGGTGACGAAAAAGAAAACCCATTTGCTGGGGAAGAATGAGAAAGAAGGGCTAAGAGACCTCGATATCCATATAGAAGGGAGGACCTAGAAGCTCCAGTCGCTTTGCCTCGATGGGAGACAGGCCTGAGGATAGACATCCTCTAATTTTTATGGTGGGACAAAACCGGAGGTCTTTCTCGACTGGCTATTCGCCGTCAAAGAGGTCTTGGAGTTTAGAGAGGTGACATAGAACAAAAGAGCTCCTCTCGTGGCCACTCATTTTAGAGGAGGAGCTGTGGCGTGATGGAAAAAACTTAAGGTTAACTGGAATTAAAAGCATAAGGAGAACTAACATAAGCATTTAAGTAACAGTAGTACATACTATTTCATTTCTCAAGTCTTGCATAATTATGCTTCATTGGTTCTTTAAGATTTTCATATTATTCATTCCTCGATCCAAGGGTAATTACACAATAATCACCTTATTCATATTTTTAATACTCTATGCCCAAGGAGGGGGATAACTCCAAGGGACTGTCTATACCTATCTTAATGTCTATAACGTAAGTGTGTCCATCAAGATTCAACATGTGAAGGGTGTGAATTGCCCTCTACGACTACTCCTTAACCTCTAAGGTTTATTTGGGACATCTTAACACAATGAGCATCATCTGCTTCCCAAAGTTCTGGATTTGAGGAGGAGATTTTTGGGATCATGGCATTAGGGGTCAGATGGATGGGTCGTGGGATCCAGGGTGTAATGACCCGTCCCGAAAAACTAATATTTTAATAATTTTCGGTTACGAATCATTACTTAAAACCTCTTAATATTTTTCACCAATAATTTTTTTCTTTATTTTTCTAACCATTCTAATATAGATAAGCAGCAGAACTAAAGAAATGTTAAATTAAAAACCACCAACATCTACATATCCAGTGTGACAAGTCTAAACATGACCAAAACATGGTCCCAAAATAAAAAAGAAACTAACAGTCTGAAATAATAAACGAACTCACATCCTCACTCTAGAACAGTAAGGAAAGAACAGTACTAAACTGAAGTAAGCAAAGTAACTCCTAAAAGAGTAGTCCTGAGCAGCTGGCAATGAACCCACTATGTATTCTTATCTGGATATAAAAGCCACCACAAAAGAAGAAAATATATTCAAGAGCGTCAGATTTACAGTCAATATAGTAAACCATCAAATACGATGTAAATAACGATGAAATAAACAACAACGTGAGGGGTTGTGACTCTCCCCTGAAATAAGTCCACAGTAAAGGAATATACAACAACAATAATAACGTAAGGGGTTGTGACTCTCCCCTGAAACAAGTCCATCGTAAAGAGATATCTAACAATAGTATAAGGGATGGTGACTCTCCCCTAAGTAAACAACAGTAATGATCGTGTACGTGCATCTTTTTATACTTTGAATATTTTAGTTTATCACCGTCATCATCATTGTAAGTGCTAAGGAGGACTAAATCAACTCCACTAGCTAAGGGCAATATAATAAGCCCTAGTATTCCCACACCGTAGGTAACTACACTATTGGGAAGCCCGTTGCCAAGCATCTACCGTCTCCCAATATTGTTGCCGGAATACATTGTTCCATCACCGTAGGCAACACACCATTGTCGCCGGAACTTATCACTGTTTTGCATAAAAATGCATTATTTATTTATGAATATTCCATCACCGTAGGCAAACACACTATTGGGAAACCCGTTGCCAAGCATCTACCGTCTCCCAATACTGTTGCCGGAATATTATCACCGTGTTGCATAAATTGCATATATGTTTAAATTATTCATTATTCACCGTAATATCGTGTCCTCGTAAAACATTTATGAATGTGTCAACAATTTGATATATATTTTATCACCGTCAAACACCAAAAAGTAGTAACACAGGATTATGCATCATTATTCTATCATTCATCATCATCTTTTAATCCACAAATATCAATAATTGTGTGAATATTATACATCATGCCTTACCATCATTTTTCAACTAAGCAAGTAACGAGACAAGTGTGTATCAATCAAGGCATAGCAACAAGTGACTAAAATCATCAAGTAACTCACTAACCACTATATCATCAATATATCACATACGTAATTCATGGCAAACTATATAAAAACTAAAATCTACACACTCACAATGTACTGCGATCTCCGAAGTGTGAATGCTAAGGAATCCTCGTGGATGACTCCGGTATATCTCCTGTGATTTATTTCAAAGTTGTATAAGGATTCGCACTAAATTAAAAATGACTTATACATCTTCATTATAATTTTACAGACACCATTTCCCAACTGAAATTCTTTATATTTTCCAGAATTACTATTTTTGAACAATCCTTCAACAAAAATTTGTGTTTCCTAAGTTTTCTGCCAAACCGGTACAAGGCAGGTACAAGGCCGGTGTACCGCCCGGCATGCCGGCCGGCATGCCGGTCAAGGTAATTTTCCACAGTTTTTAAAGAAAACTTCATTTCTTCCTCAATGAGTTTGACTAACCTACAAGCCTTTTCTTCTGAAATTTTTAACAGAAAATATTCTTTTCAACCTTTAAATTATAAGCCTTACAATTTTCCAGAACCAAAATATGAGATTTTGTTCGATTTTAAGGGACCGGTAAAAGACTGGTACTCAGCCGGTATACCGCCCGGCATGCCGGTCGGTGTACCGGTTAGAGTAAATTTTTTAGATTTGTTCAGGTTTCTCCAGATTTCAAAGTTAATTTCTATTACCCACATGATATATTTTCCAAATATTTTCAACACTAATATTGCATAATAATATTTGTAGTGTCATTTTTTTTATAAACTTTTAGAACCAAAAATAGGATTTTAACAGTTTCTGGGCCACCGGTATACAACCGGTATGCAGTCGGTATGCCGGCCGGTATACCGGTCTGCAACAGCAATGGCGATTTTGCACCAGACTCGATTTTTGACTTCTCCAAATGCCTCAAAAACATCTTAATCGACCTCTAAAAATTCTGAAACAAATCATGTACACTATATTCTTGTTGTAGAACAATAATATAAGGTTAGATTTTAAGAATATACCTTTGTTTGACAGATTCACGAAGTGGGTTTTTGCGCGAAAGAAGTTCTTCGTGTTCTTCGTGTTCTTGAACGATTCTCAACCCAGGGACTGATTTTCTCAGAGAATTTTCGTGTATAACTCAAGTGTTTTGATGTTTAGGTGTGTTTTAACACCTATTAGACTTGTTTTTATAGCATTTAGGTGTAATAAATTAATTATTTCGGAAGTTACACATTCAGATATTATGTATATATGCTAGTCTTTACTTTCTAAACGTTTTTTATTTCCCAACAGTCGAATCTTCAAATCCCAACAGTCTAAAACCATTATTTTCCTCTTAACTTCTTGTTTTGAATGATTTTTGTAACTCCTCTATATTAATTATCAAGTTTTTAATATAATTTGTAACTCATGAATTCATCCATGTATTCTCCTACAGTAGAATCGACACCCACGGCTTCCCTTCCAAAAATTCCACCATCTTCCCCTACATCTTCATCATATTACACAATGACCCTTATTTCTTATATGGTATAACTTATTCATCTTTTAAATAGTTTACTATTTCAATTAATTACAAGAAAAATTCCGATAAATCCCCAAAATTCACAATATGTTTTATTTATTTTTATACATCTACATAAATTATTTTCATCCCAAAATATTATTTATTTATTTATTATTAATATTATTATTATTTAAACGGTACGGGTATTACACAGGGGTGTTCCTTTTCTTCTCTTTCTGTGTTGTGCTTGTTAGTTGTCCAAAGTGTTGCCCTGTTGCGATGTTCGTTTTGGCGCATGGTGCTTTATTCATATGGATCATGGTGGGGCATTTGGAGGCCTCCTTATCCCTAGTTTTGAGTGAGATTTGGCATCGTCTTGTCATTCCGTTCTCCCCTTCCATAGGTTCAACCTGAATCTGTGCTTTGTTTCCATAGCTACTAGCTGAAGTCCCTCCCCCTCCTTTCCTAATTTCCTGGTGATGTTGTTTGCTGTTTTCTTTGCTCTGTAACTTACGGAGGCTAGATCTTTGGTGTATCATCCGTTTTTGTTCTGGTGGTGGCACGTTGGCTGCTGTGACCAGATGCATCAGCTGTATGTGATGTTTTGCAGCGGGCGGGCATAGAGTTTTGTTGTAGCTGTTTGGAGTTTTGTTTTCAGCTGGTGCAGTGGTGCTACTTATAGATCGTGTATTCTCCTTACTGCATACTGTGTGCTGCAGGCCCATGCGTTCAATAGCTAATTGTATGGTTGGGTCTTTCTATGGTTTTGTTGTTGTAGTTTTGCTGGTCTCTGGTACTCAGCAGGCCATTTTGGGTGCTGTTTAGCTTAGGATGTTGGTCTGGGAGTTCTTGTTAGTCTGTGGTTTGTTATCGGGGAGGGTAGGGGTGTTTATTTTATGTTGTTGTATTGGTTGAGATGCTCAAGTGTATCTGTGATGGGTATGCTTGTTTTGGTTTCAATATAATTATTCCTTTCAAAAAAAGCATAACAATGTTATTGTCCAAGATAAGTTCTTAGATTGATTACCATAATTTACACTTGCATAAGAATGGTGATTATTGACATATTCTTCTTTCATTAAGAGTGATTAATTCTATCAATAATCATTTATTCCTCAACATACCTCAATGCACACCTTTTACGATGCATAACTTGTGTGATGGAACATAAGCCGTTCATATTCCCAAAACACTTATATTCCTATAAGGAAATAGATATACTATATCATTCTAGGCGAATACACATACACGATAGTACAATAGTTTATCTCTTGCCTGGAGGCCATCCCAATCAGCTTTATACTATATTCATTGACATTTGCCACATATGGTTCACATGATTTCCGATTGCCCGAAGGCCAGCCCACATGGCTATATTTGATATTCATTAATATGTTCTGCCTACGCTGGCCACTTTAGGATATACACAAGCCTCTTGGCACTAATGCTGAACTTCCAACACTGGCCACCTTAGGCTATACATGTCTATTGGCAATCATGCCAAACTACCCACACTGGCCACCTTATAAGTAAAACACTTATTCTTCCCACACTGGCCACTTTGGCACATACACAAGCGCCATATATTAAATGAATACATAACTAGGGATAACACTTCTCATCACACATGGACTCATACATAATGTAGTCTTACTTAGAAATTCTTATTAGATTACAAGTCCCAAAGAGGCCACACACTTCTAACCAAGTGCGGACGAGTAGCATACCACACACACATAAGTATCATAGTAGTTAAGTAACCCTACATGGGTCTATCCCACTTCCAATACGGTACTCTGATTATTCTTTCCTTAGTTTATTACATGCATATCATTTGATGAAGCATTCACATTATCTATTGATTTCCAATGTGTTGGTGAACCTACCATACTAAGGATTCATGTGATCAACCAAGGAATCCTACGCATCTTGTATATATGTTGCACAACTAGGTACGTTAACCATTCAAGTTTTTTAACTTAGTTATCATTCCTTCCATAGTTAAGGATTCACCCATTTAATTTAAATAGTCTAGATTAACCATATATAATGTTTGCATATGAATAAATGGAATACATATCTAACACAAACTCATCGGGTACCGACGAAGTGTAAAGTAGCCTCCTCCATAAGCCCTTGGAAGAAAGGATGTTGACCTAATATAGATTCAAGTGGATTAAAACCCACATAATGCATTGAACTATTTAAAGGAGACCAATCATTACAAATGGACTTAGACATCCTCAAGGTTTCCAAGGGTAAACTTGAATACGAATGACCTCCAAGACTAAGTCTTAACCTTCAAAGACTAAGGCATGAATGCCTCACTTCAAATAAACCCAAAACACTTCCAAGGTTTGCTAAGGTCCTCAAAACATGACCCAACATAAGCCTAAAGGTGTCTACCTTAAGACCCAAAACAAACCTCAACCAATTCCCCTCAAATAAGCTGACCGGTATGGCACCGGTATGGCACTGGTATATTGACCGGCATACCGGTTGGCATGCCGGTTCGTACAAATTTCCATATTCCACTAAGATCAAATCCTACTGTCCAATTTGAGCACAATCTGGTATACCGCCCGGCATGCTAGCTAACATGCCAGTTAAGGAAATTTTGCGAGAAAACATAAGGGGGAACCTACTGATAAAAAATTGTTAAGGCCAGTAGGGCACTAGTATGCCAGCCGGCATACCGGCTGGTGTGCCGGTCTTCATACCGGTTCCTAAACAGTGAGGTGTTCGAATGGCGATTTTACGAACACCTATTCTCCAAATCAGTCCCAACTCAATCTAAACCCCAATAATCGTAAAACCTCATATCCCTTAACCTCCCACACTATTCTAAGATCATCATACTTCAATTTCATAGCCTCTAAACAACTACAAAGCCTCCAATCGAGTGATTCTCTCAAGAACACTAAAAAATCTAAAAATATATAAAACCCTAGATCTTTAATTCAATCCTGTGAATTTGATTACGAAATTAAGGGAGAGTAATATTTACTTGGTATTTGATTAGTGAGAGAAATAACTCTCTAGGAATCCAAATCCTTTTTGATCTTCTTCCTCTTTCTCTCTCTCTATAGAGCTTTCCTCCCTCTCAATCCTTACACTCTTACACAATGCCAAGAACAATCCCTAACCCCTTCCAAATCAGATTTTAATACCCTTTTACCATATTTCCCCTCCTCATAATTCACATTTACACCTACGCCATGCACAATTAACCCTTGTCACCTTCTATTATCATAAAAATCACTAAATGATCCCTTATACTTAATTAAGCACATATATCTCCTTTCTTATAATATTAAGCACCTCTAACTCTTAAATCAAAAATATAATTCACTTCTTAATAAATAATTAAATTGATTTATTATAATGGTACGGGTGTGACAACTCACCTTCCCTTAGAAAATTTCGCCGTCGAAATTGATATTCATAACACATCCTCTAACAAGACACATTCCAATTGCCAAATGCTCACAAGCATAATTTTACTAATACCTTTCTAACATACCTCTCTTACCCTCGACCCCAACTGTAATACCCGTCTCATCTAATTGTAAATTTTTTATATTTTAATGAATATTAGAGGTGAGATTAAAGAATATGATTTTTCCATTAGAATTTTAGAGTGAAAGGAATTTTAAAAGGAAGATTTAATAGTTAAAAATGAGGTTTAAATGATAATTAGTTTAAGTGATTGTGAATAATGGCACATAAGAGTAATTATGTGGGTTAGTACAAGGATAAGAAAGTAATTAAACCTAAAAATCTGTATTAGGTTAAGAGTTCTAACCTAATCCTATTATACCTAATGCTTGCTTGAGGTTAGAGAGAGAGAAGAGAAAGGTGGCTAGAGAAGAAATCCAATTTTTGAAGGCTTTGAAGCACGGATTGGAAGACAATCTCTTCGCGAATCTTGTTCGTATCATAAGTATCTACACATTTATGTAGTTTAAATCATTGTTAATCTCAAATATTGGAGGTTTAGAGTCTAATATCGTTTTTGGTAAAAATCCTAGATTTAGATCTTAAAACATGGATTTTTGATGAATCAAATGGTTGTAGGAGTTTAGATTTTAATATGTTTAGTGTCTAAATGTTTAGAACACTTTGGATGTCTTTGATTGTTGGTTTTTAAGCCTTTAGATCGAAGTTATGGAGGTTGAGGATTAAGAGTTCGTCAAAACATAATTTCAGAAAAATTCGATTCTGTGAAGTGGCGACCGGTACACGTGTACTCGGTCGACCGGTCGTGATAAAGCAGTGGGCTTTTTATGCCTGTTGCTACTGGTCGCAGGTAACGCGGTCGACCGGTCGTGGTCAGTCAGTAGGTCAATTTTGTGGCGTCGACCGGTCGCGGGAAATCGGTCGACCGGTCGTGGTTAGTAAAATTCTTGCAACTTTTTGATAAAACTTTGGAATATTTTGGAAGGCATGGAGGGTTTAATTGAAAGACTTTTATAGGTGGTTTACGAAGGATTATCTAACCAATTGATGTAATTTCATGATTTTAATTCTTTTTGTCAGATTATTTATCCTATGGACTAAAGTTTTTAGTTTGATTGACAGGGAAATTCGAGGAAGGCATTGAGGCCTCACTCAAGGGCAAAGAGAAGGTTTGAGCAACGGTACTGGTGAGTGTAAGGATATGGTATTTTGATTGTACATTCGCAAGGATTATTTGGTTAACTATTTATTTGTATGAGAAGCTAATGGTTATGGTTTGTTGTATTAACACATGATGGCATGATGAGAATGATATGCATGAACATAAATGCATGATGAGAATGATATGCATGAACATAAATGCATGATGAGAATGATATGCATCGACATAAATGCATGAGTTGAGATGGAAAGCATAATATGCACATATATATATTATGCATGCCTCCGTGGGACGGGTGGTGTTATTGGCAATTGAGTAAGGCCACTGGTTGGCAACTAGCGTAAGTCCAACGGGTGCGTGGGACGTACCCCCAAATGTGTGCGGGGCGTACGAACTACTACCTATAGTAGTAGCTATTTTCAGGGCATGAGATGCTCAAATCTTTTGAAAAAGGGCTTTGGCCAGTATATGTAAGTATCATGCATGAGATGCATTTTTGGATGAAAGTCATAACTATTTATATTTATGATTTTCTGTTACAGCGATTACTTGAGTTTTGGAAGTTGAAAATATCATATTCACACTCTGTTTCCTTGTCTTTGTCTTGGAAATAGGTCTCAGGGTTAGCGGCCCACTACAAGGCTGGAGCTATATGGATGCTTGAGTGAGATTGATGAGCTAGTGTCATCTAGTGAAGAAGACTTGGTGCTTGTGGCTAATTTTAGCACCTTTGGTAGACTCTTATTTGTCTTTTCATTTTCAGAGACTTGTATTGGGATTTTGTAATAGTTTTAGTCGTTTCATTGATGTTTCTTTCTTTGGAGGTTTATGAGTAATGGTAACATTGTTGGGATTTATGTTTGAAGTTCCACTTATTTCTTCTATTTAATGTTGGCAAATATTACTTGAGGTTTTATTTAGTAAGGAAGTTTTAAAATTTTAAATTTTTGTGTGTTTTGGAGTTTGGGATGTTACACCGACATTCCAAAGAGAATCATGTCGTCCAATTCAATTTCTTAAGACCTCCAAATTGAAGGGATGTTAGCTAGGCGTCCTTCAAACTAGATTTTGAGGCAATTGTTTCAGTTATACACAATTATCCTCGAATATCATAACCAAAAGCACAACTACCAATTAGAGGATAAAACCTCATATCTTACTTACAATGCCATGCAACATACATTTTCATAAGACTAGACAATTACTCTAATCATTCTTCAAGGTAACCCACATGGACATAAGCCATGCCCAACTCAATACTTCTCGTAACATTAGCCATAACAATATAGCGACACAAACCAAGTCCATACTTGAACCTTAACCATGGCCTTTACATACAATGCCATGCTCTTAAGCAATTTAACAATACATAACCAATTGGCATATTTTGAATCTTTTAACAAACTTATATCATGGACATCAATATTGATTCTATCAACACAACATATATATGTATCCAACATGTATCCTTGGTATTAACTCGATGCCTAACATGCATCACCAAGCCATAACTCACACTTTACCAAACCGCTCCAATAGTACCAAATTAAAATGATAACATAATTCCGATGCATATGCACTATGCAAAATTTTAAGCATGCATAGTTTAATATCCACTTACGAAACAAATTCTACTTGCCATTGATCATGTCTTTTCATCAAGGGTTCGTTTTCATCCATACATAGTTACTCCCGCAAAAGTTTCAAATCAAGATCACCACATGCACATAATACGGCAAGTCACACAAGTATTCATTCTATCAAAGTTCAATTCCATTGATTTTTCTTACATAAGATTTTCGTAAGCCATAATCACTATAAGGATCCTTGATACAAAATTTGGTTCAATCTTTTAAATTAGGAAGTATTTTCCAAATATATTGCATTGCATGATTTCATACAATTCTACATAACTCAAGATCTATTTATCACATATAGATCTATGTGTACAAAAATTAAGAGAGCATAACAAAATACCTGCCATATCTATGGTGTGTCATGCACTCCACACGAGGTTGAAGTAACCAGCATCCCTGGAGCCTTTGCGACACTCTTCCCCTTCCTGCTCTTGGATAAAATACCATCCACTGTTTCTCCAACTATCATTGGAAGTCTAGTACACTTAGACTTTATGTGCCCAACTTCCTTACACTCAAAGCATACTACATTTCTCTTTCCCATAGGATACTTATTCACCATTTTGATTTCGTGGACACTGAACCGATTTGTGCCCAAACTTGTTACATCTAAAACATTTTAAACCTTGAGCCTTAGCAACACACTCTCTCATTCTATTTCCCACAGTCCCACAACTGAAACACCTCTTAGAAGAATCAAAATCACTTACACAAATTTGTGATCTCACATTTTGGCCCAATTCCTCACCATCACACTGATCATTTTTTCCTTTAGATTTTGCCATCGAGATTCTCTCATTCTTATGATCCATGCTAACAACACCCAATTTGTCTGAACAAGAAAACTCCATTCTGCTCCTTTTGTTGATATGCCAATGTTCGGCCATCTTGTCATTATCTTTCCTAATCCTTCTAGCTATATCCACTAAGTCAGCATAGCCTCTCTCTCTATAGGAAATCAACTTAGATAAAATCTTGGGTTCCAACCCATTTCTAAATCTTCTACATTTTTTCTCCTCTGAGTCTACCAACTCCACCGCATATCTAGACAAAGATGCAAATTTTGCTTCATATTCTGCCACACTCATCTCACCCTACCTTAAGTATGTAAATGTCATCTCTTGCTCCATTTTATAACTTTTCGGACAATAGTGTTCATTAAAACTCTCTACAAACATATCCCAAGTGATCACCATAGGTACCATAGGAAGCACTCCCGGGAAGGGAGCTGATAACTGACGATCCATGGCATCCCACCAATACAAGGCCTCACTGTTTAAACTAAAGGTTGCCAGTCTTACCCTTTCTTCATCCGACACCCTCATAACCTCAAAAACTCTACTAATTTCTTTTAACTAATTCTCGGACTCCCAAGGCACTATTGAACCCTCAAATTCTATAGAATATAACTTCCAAAACCTCGATATTAAATCCATACCTGAATCTCTGCCAACTGGCTGGGCTATTCGCCACTGCTGAAACTCCAACTAATTTTCTGCCAATTGAGTGACAACTGCTATTAACCGATTCATACCTTCCAAAACTGAGTGATTTCCCTCACCAAAGCCCAGCGCATTAGGAGCAGCGCCTACAGGATGATCCTGATCCATACTAGTAAACCTGCTATAATAATTTATATCAATAACAATATCAATACAACCATTAGCAAATAAACATTAGCGATGACAAGACCAAGGATTGACTCACTATACCTCCAAGACATACAAAATTTTACAACCTCAAGTCAGCAACTCTGCTAAACACAAACTTCAAACACTTAACCATCCTAGGGTCCACTACTAGACACCATCACCAAACCTCAATTCCAACAAAAAATTCCAAAATCTCACAATCTAAGCTCTGATACCAAGCTGTAATGCCCCATCCCAATAATCATTTAAATTAAAACAATTATTGAACTAGGAAATGTT
>NMUG010002983.1:0-15307 GCA_002855965.1 Monotropa hypopitys
AGTCTTATTCTCTCAAAGCTCTACAAGTTCTAGTTCTAAAATTTCAGTAGATTTTAGAGTAGAATTTTGATTTTTATTTTAGAGAGAGAACTATTGTAATAGCTCTTTAACTTTCATCTCTTTCTCTTTAAGGGATAATCTTATCTTGTAAAAGAGGTGTTGTCTTACTCCTACAAGATTATCTCTTTCTACTTTTCCAATGATACAAGGTCCATACTTTGGGTTAGGTTGAAGACCACCTTTTTGTAGAGGTCTCAAATTGGTTGTAACGGTTGGATACCACCCTTGAAGATTCTCAAAAGCTTGTAACCGCTAAGGTAGTCACGCGTTGTGACAAGCCTAACGATTAGTGGAACTATCACTTATTGGTTTTAAAAGTGGACATAGGTAGGGGAGAGACACGCCCCTATTGAACCACTATAATTCTTGTGTGTATCTCTCTCTCTCTTGCACTTTTATTATTTTTGAGATATTAAAATATATTGTTGATCTACATTTCAAGAATCAAAACAATCCCAGAAACCTTAACAGTTGCCGTATTGCAACAACGCAGGTGTAACGTAAGGGTTTTGGAATTGATTCTCAAATACGGATTAGAATATATTTTAATATATTCTTGGCTACAAATTTTTAGTTTCATATCATTTTTGTTTGTTCAAAACAAAAGGGTTAAGTCACAATTTTTATTACTTAAAAAGGTTTTAAAAGGTTTTAAAAAGTTAGTATACTTTTTATTGGACCAATTCACCCCCTCCCCTCTTGGTTGTATATTGGAATAACAAAGCTCCACCTATTATGCTCGAAAAATCCACACCACTTCCTATGATTCCACCTGGGGTGGCACATATCCCATTTTCTGTTGCGCTTACGGCACCTTCGCCATACTCTAAAAAGACTGCAGCAATGGAAGACGTGATTGAACTTTTAAACAAGTAAAAATTAATCTATCCCTCTTGGAAGCTATATGCCAAGTACCCTCATATTGATATTTGGGGGGGTTGCGACTCCTATTGATCTTTGGGGGGGAAAGTTATGGGGTACTGTAGGGTTTAGGATAGTTTAGTTTTTGTTTCCTTTTTTATTGTTTTATAATTATTTTGTATTATTAATATTATTATTGATAATAATAATAATATCAATACCATTTCCATTTAAATAAAAGTGTAACCTCCCAGATGTGATTAAAATTTGACGAATCCAATTTAACGGACCAAAATAATTTAAATCCTTATTCCACTTTAAAATTTTTTGACAATTTAATTTAATGGGACATAGAAAATCGGATCGTTACATCTCATATCACTTAAAGGAATTTCGTCCTCGAAATTGGGTGAGAAGAAAGTGGGATGAGAACCAAACCATCCGTCCAACGAAACAAAAAAAACTCCAACCCTCAACGGGTGAACCAAAACCCAAACTCATCGCCACAATGATCATCTCAAGGGTTAAACTTTGCAGGATACAATAACAAGTTTCAAATAGAACGTTGGATTCGATACAGTTGCTCGAGTACCTAACGGACACAAGGTTTCGCAGAGGCACGACCTCGCCTTGACATCCAACAATCTACTCGCGAACAATAACAACGCAAGAATGCACTTCTCGATCCACGGACTCACAAACATGCCACGGTACAAGAGAATACTCCCGAATACGATACAGATACGTTGACACAACTCGATTCCACGAAGGAAATAAAGGATTGAGGATTTCACACGAAACGACATCCTCAAAAGTCATGGACTTACCGCCTTCCCGCTACAACTTCTACAAAAAAAATTTATTTCCTCTATTTTTTGAAATAGTGGTACATACGTCGCACTTTCTTTTCGATTCCTAAAACTTGCACGTAAATAATTCTCATTTCGTCATCCTCCAAAAATCCATAAAAAAAACTACGGTACGCTGATGCACGAAGGATACGTCAAAGACATGCTAAGAACACGCAGACACGCCAAGGACACGCTGATACACCTTAAGACCGTTTACACGAATACTTAACAAATTATAACTAGCGAAGATACGTCATCGCACCAACACCGACAAACCAACTGAAATCAATGCAACACATGAAAATGCTCAAAAAATCCCGAGCCAAAGAACACACCACACCAAACACATACATCCTAGTGTGGTAACCGTATGACCTTGGTGATTTGCTTTGAGATGTCCCGGCCGGTAGCTATTCTCAAACCAATCCACCACGTCAAACGTATATCACATAACCAAAAACAATTACTCACACACCCACGCACGCCAAAATGTGCAAGTGCCAAGCCCAAACAACATGACATGACACTAAACTCACGCCAATTCTAGACCACAATATGCATTCGCGCTCAACTTTTTCCCACAGTCATTCGAACACACATTTCTTTGGTTCACGAACTTTTCTTCAAGGATCATGTAATGTCCAATGCACAAATGTAATGAATAAGAACGGGAATCTCTTATTCAACTAAAATTTTGGCAACTGGAATGGAGACACTCGCATCCCGATCAAGGGTACAACGTCGAAGAAGGACAATCACACGAATGCATAGTTCAATGGGCAAAAATGAAATATGGTCAACGAGAAGCATAACGAACGCAAACAGTCGTTTCTAATTCTGATAACGTCTCACAACCAAAATTTGGGACTACCAACCTTCGAGCCAAAATTGCAACATCGGTAGAGAGATGAACACGAGAACACCACATCTTTTGAACATGGAAAAATTCTACCGAAATCAGGAGTGAGACAAGGTCAACAAACGTCACCCGACTAAAAGTCCGGAATAATACGACATGCTACATGGGTGATTCGCAATTTGAGATATAACTCAAATAAGATAACACAAGGAATGTGAGAAGTCACACCCCATGTCTCAAACAAGGCGCGAGTCAAGGAAACGTTACCCAAGAATTAACAAGTCTTACAATATGCCTGGAACGGAGTACAGTTCAAATGATTTCGATCAATGAGTTACCAAGCTTCGCAATGACTCGTCAACAAGGTATGACAAAACACCACATACCAAATGAACTCTGATTTGATACCAAAGACCGCTAACAGAAGAAACAACACATGGCTCACGGCCAACTGAATACGAAGCTTCCCAAATTTTCAAGACCTACTAACTCGTAGTCGACCAAACGCGCAATGGGAAGAATCACATAATAGATGAGGTGACCGATGAAAGAGTCACAGTGGAACAACAACTCTAAGTTGAGTCCAAGGATGAACAACACTAGTGATCAATGCCCAAGAATGTCGACCGAGGGGGTTACAAGACCACCACCAAGAGGCACCAAGATAGAGAAAGCCATGGGCCACACAAAGAGTAAAAGGGACAACTCCCGATATGGTGTAGACACCGGAGTTACTGCCTGAGTCACAAGAAAGGAATAGGGCCCAACAAACACACATAAGTTTTCACACAAGTGTTATCGTCATCAAGATTTGAGACAGAACGAATGCGCCAAATGTCACCAAGCAGCTAAAAGGCCAAGACTCGAACGAGTTACACCAGTGACTTCAATTCGATTTCAACTCAAGGAAAACGCAACTATGATTCAACGAATTGACAAGAAGCAAGATGCATTGCAATAGAAATGTTGACAACGTTCAAGGTTTCAAAAATATAACAACTCCCTACGAACCAAAGATTAGCTTCAAGAGCATCATCTATGCCATCGAGCTGAAGAAGGGCCAAACAAAGGAATCCTTTCAAGGTACTCCAAGCATAACTCGCAACTAACCGAAATCGCCACTCGAAAAAATCTGAGAGGATACAAGGAAGACGAACAACTTCCACGAACATCCAGGCTTCTATCTAAATGGTAAGCCCTAAGCAACCACGAACGGACATCCATGTCGAATTTCGCAAGACTAACCAGCTCCAAACTAATGCGAGGTAAGAGTTTCAATCAGAAAGGACACGTCGCAACCGAACTTATATTTGCGAACTAACAAACAACGGCATTGGAGAATCTATAAAAATCCAAACGAGCACACGCAACTCCATCTTGCGGAGATATATAACTAGCGGTTCATACCCCTTAAAGGGAAAATACTAGGAAATCTCGATAACGCCTCGAGAATTTCACTAAAATAATGGAGGAATCACGAACTCCTACGGATCATAAGGCCAGATCCACAACCATCACCCGAGAATTTACATCACAAAGGGGAAAAAGCCAAGCTATTGCAACTCAAGGAGCTCTACAAGGCACTACCAACCACCAAACCGAAGCCAAGATTACCAAAATTCTAACACCACGTGCCAACAAAACCAAAGTTCTTCCTTACAAACAACTGAACAAGGGGTAATCCCAACAACAATCTCGAATACTTTCATGAATCTTATTTTGTCCCTAAACACAAACTCAACTCTAGCGACACAGAGGAGCCTACAACCGTACGGAAACCTCAAAAGGTGCATCAAGGATGCTAAGAGTAGTGACACTAAGATATTCAACAACCATAAGACAACTGAACTTGCCACAAAGATCAACACTCGACTTCCCAGGGATGGAGAAACTCGACATACATGGAAGGAGATAGAACAAACAGAATATCAACAAGAAGCGGAACCAAGAAGCAAGAGTGCGTCACAAGCACACAAGCACGATGAAAGAACAATGTAATGACCAAAAAAACCCATGGAGACTAGGTGTCTTCCCACGGTTCCAAGGTATTCGAACCGAAAGCTCTGATACCAAGTTGTCACGCCCCGGATTTTCAAACCAATTTTTTTTAAAAATACAATTTAAATAATAAAAAGGGGATACAACTACTTGCCATTCAGATACATTCAGTTGAATTCTCATTACTTGATACATAGTACAATGGAATAGTACAATCAAGAACTACAAAGTAGAAGTAAAGTAAAACTGCCAAACACGGCTATAACTGAAACTGAAACTGAAGTACAAGTACAAGAGTACAGCTAAAACTGGAGTAAAAGGTACAGGAGTACAACTGGAACTAAAGAGCAAGTAGGAAAAGAACTACCGAAGCCAAACTGCTAAGCTCCAGAAAATCCAGTAGCTAACTCAGCTCCAAGTCTATGATCTCAACAAATCCCTGCAAACAGACTAGAAAAGGAAAATAAAGAGGGTCTGAGCAAACCACGGCTCAGTGAGAAAAAACCCTAACTAATCGTGACATAGGTGTATCACTAACAAAGTGTGTCTAACCCAAAACCGTAGCCTCAAGTGAGTACAAAGGGTACAACATCCCAAGTCCGACGGCATTAGTTGATCGGCCGCGTCCGACACTATGCCTTACTATATTTTAAAGAAGTTATTTTAAGAAGTTGTCTCCCGGAATTGTACAGATATAGTAATACAAATTGCTTTTATTTGTTAAATACTTGTCTTACTGCTTTCAAAACCCATATCTGTTAAAGAATTCGTTATTTTATGCCTTTCTCCTCGTTAGAATTCGGCACATACTTGGCTACGCCAGCTCCGCTGTCGCAAATGAGAAGAACATAAATACGTCTTTGCCTATTGTCTGGCTGTTGAAGGGGATTCCATCACAAGTCTATCCCAATATGATTTAGATCATCATTCTTACCTTTGTTCCACTTTAAGTGTAATTCAGAATTCCATTACAAGTATATTCCGTTCATGTGTTTTATCATCAATCTAGATACATCCCGGGATCCCTAAAGATCAAGTACATCCTGTATTTATTTAAAGTTCATTAATTAGGATAAGTCCCGGAATCCCTAAAGGTCAAGTATATTCCGTATTTGTATATTTTATTCATCCTTTACGATAAATCCCGGAATCCCTAAAGATCAAGTACATTCCGTATTTATCCAAGTATCGTAGTAACGTTGATATGGCAAGGTTGGTCTAGTAGCTCATCAACACACTAGCCAATCCCAATCCGTCTTCCCCAAAGGCTGTTGGGAGGGCTCACCACCCCACGAATCCCTAAAACTCAAGTACATTCCCGCATAAGAACATATCAATCCCTGTATCGTTGCTACAAATATTATCCTGGGAATCCCTAAAGATCAAGTACATTCCCGGATCATCATCACAAGTTTACTATGCCGGGAATCCCTAAAGATCAAGTACATTCCTGCATATAAACAATCCAATATTATCCGTGGTCATCAATTACATTCGTGAGTCATCGTTTCTTTTATCAGTGTTACAAAACCTAACCAAGGCTTGTAGACCATTTTCTTCCAATATTCCTTCATTGTATAAGTTCATTTGTTCATGTAATATCTCCTAGCAATCGCTAGTAACCCAACAAGTGTGTCGTCGTTCCCGTTTTCATTTCATAATTTACCTGTGATGGATTCAAGGTTGAGTACGAGTAACCCTCGTAGGGCACATCCTCAATATTGGAAGTTCATTTAATACCTTAAACATATTAAGTTTCACCCAATCCGAACTCGCCCTTGAATAAGCCAAGGGGGGGACAATCTACAAATTTCATGTGTCTCCAACAATCGCACAAGTCCTCAAAACATTCAGCCATCAAGTCAATACGGTATCTAAGGGACACAAGCACAACCCAAGTCGCTCACAACATCGTCGGCATTGCACCTAGACTATTCTAGGTCGCAAGTGTAAAATATATAGCAAACGACGATATAACAAAACTCCTATGTACACACACGCACACACTCAATAGGAGTTAGGAAGTTTACCCATCGGAGTCACTGAAGCCCTACGTCCGCCGCGAGACGCCAAAATAGCCGCGAGCCATAGCACCAACTAGATGATCGTCACCACAAGTCCGCAAGTCAATCAAAACAATACAGTCAAACGTCTGCCGCCACAATCGACCCTGCACGTGCAGCCAGGTATAACTAAATAGGTGCTCACAAACGTACAGACTCGTATATATATACAGGCTCGCATATATGAATCAAATATATATAATGTATACCTCGTACAGTTGATTTAAGAATTGACGTGGACCACTAACGATCGTCTGAATATGTCATCGCCTTCGAAGCTCCTCCGGTGCACACACAGTCGCGCACACCACACACTGCGACCATCGCTTGCGCCGCTTCCCCATCGCAGCCTCCCACCTGTGCCACCGGTGTCGCCGCTCACCGCTGCCCGGACACCACCACCAAGCCGCCCCTTCCCTTCTCCTACCGAACCACCGCGAACCGCGCCACCACCACTACATCGCCTTCTTTCCTACTACAGCCACCCACAAGCCACGCCATCATCCGCCACTGTGCGCTTAGGCCGCCGCGCGCTCAAGCCACCGCGTGCCAGCTCTCCTCTCTCTCTCTCTGCCTCTCCCTCTGCCGCGCGTATTACCGCCAACCGCCAGCCCTTGCCTCCTCCTCCCTTGCCGCAGCTGCCATGGAAGGGGGGAGATCCTGTGGTTTTTGTATCGGGAGGGGAGATGGGAGAAAGGGGGTCACGGTTGGGAATGGGGGGTTTGCGGCTCCTATTGATCTTTGGGGGAAAAAGTTACGGGGTACTGTAGGGTTTAGGATATTTTAGTTTTTGTTTCCTTTTTTTGTTTTATTTTATTGTTTTATAATTATTTTGTATTATTAATATTATTATTGATAATAATAAT
Organism: Monotropa hypopitys; assembly: GCA_002855965.1. NCBI lineage: Eukaryota > Viridiplantae > Streptophyta > Magnoliopsida > Ericales > Ericaceae > Monotropa > Monotropa hypopitys. The sequence continues at coordinate 7,559 of NMUG010002983.1, forward strand.
ATCAATACCATTTCCATTTAAATAAAAGTGTAACCTACCAGATGTGATTAAAATTTGCCGAATCCAATTTAACGGACCAAAATAATTTAAATCCCTATTCCGCTTTAAAAATTTTTGACAATTTAATTTAACGGGACATAGAAAATCGGATCGTTACACTACATGTGAGGGACTTTGAGGAAGTTGTGAATACTTTTTGCAACAACCCTCTTCAAATTGAATCTGCTCAGATGAAGTTGTTTCCATTTTAACTCAAAGACAATGCCAAAACTTGGCTTAACTCACTTAAATCTCAATCCATCACGAGTTGGGGGATGATGCAAGAAGAGTTCTACAAGAAGTTCTTTCCCTTGCATCAAACCCGAGCTCTAAAAAACTCATTACATCTTTTTGCGAAACGGATGGGGAACCTTTTGGCATTTGTTGGGAAAGGTTCAAAGACCTTCTCAATGTCGTTCTACACCACGGATTTGATGATGCTCAAATTATCGGATATTTTTATGAGGGCATTTCCCAAACGAACCGTCAATTCATTGATACCATGTGTAATGGGGAATTCTTAGATAAAGGCCCCGCCGAGGATTTGGACTACTTTGATTTCTTAGCGGAGAACAATCAATCATGGGATTACTCTGATCCCAATGATTGCTCTCTACCCACTCTGGTTCATGGTCACTTTGGGAGAAAACATGTATTGAAGGAGCAAGACGACTTGTCTTTGAAAGTCGCGCAATTAATGAGGAAACTTGAAACACTTGAAATCAACAAACTTAATTCAGTCGCCTCTGTGGCAAGGACCGAAGAACTTTGTGCTATATATGAAAATATTGGGCATACTACAGAGCATTGTCCATCTTTGTCGGTAGTAAAAGATTTAATCTTGAGCACGAAGCAAGCCGATGTCAATTCCATCAACAACTTCCCTCGGCATGCTCCATTGAGTGGGGGTTACCATTCAAATTGGCGTAACCACCCACATTTGAGTTGGGGAAACCAAGAGCAACAAGGACCATTTAATGGGTCTCAATCCAATCCACCCCAACCTCAATACAATGCTCCATCATCCGGATACCAAGGCCAAAATTATGTACTACCACGGTACCAACCTCAAAAACAAAAACCCAACTCCAACCAATTTGTTCCAAACCAACCAAACCAATTGCAATATTCTCAACAAGGACCGCCATGGGTTCTAATGTTTACCAACCGCCAAACTGGCGTGGCAATGATGATCCCATCCACCAATTAATGCAATCTCAACAAACATTTAATGAGAACATCAAATCTACTTTGTCCATGCTCATGTCTTCTATGGGGACACTCCAACTTGAAAAGGGAAATTTCCTTCTCAACCTCAACCCAATCCACAAGGCCAAGTCCATAATGGATCTACCTCAAATTCCAATCCACCCAATAATCAAGAACACGCGAAGTCCATCACAATTCTTAGGAGTGGGCGTGAGCTTGTTAAACCAACGTCTCCCCTACCTTTTCCATTGCCCATTCTTGATCCACCATCACTTGTGGTTGAGCCAAATGAGGAGGAGGACATTCCTTCCTCCGAAAAAATTGATAAAACCGTGATTCCTTTTCCTCCTCCGTTGGCCCCTTTTTCACATAGACTCACTCCAAAGTCTAAGAGTAATTTCAATGAGGATATCTATGAGCTATTCAAGCAAGTTAAGGTGAACATTCCCTTACTTGATGTTATCAAAAAGATTCCCTCTCATACAAAATTCCTTAAGGATCTATGCACGGTCAAGCGAAATCTCAATGTGCACAAGAAGGTGTTATTGACCGAGCAAGTAAGTTCTATCCTTCAAGCGAATGTAGCTCCCAAATACAAAGACCCTAGGTGTCCAACCATTTCTATTACCATTGGGGGTACGGTCATTGAAAAGGCCTTGCTTGACTTAGGTGCGAGTGTTAACCTATTGCCCTACTCCATGTACTTACAACTTGGGCTAGGTGACATGAATCCTACAATCGGTTGGAGGGTGTGTGTTGATTATAGAAAGCTAAATTCTTGCACGAGGAAGGATCATTTCCCTCTTCCCTTCATCGATCAAATTTTGGAGAGGGTAGCCGGTCATTCATATTATTGTTTCCTTGACGGCTACTCTGGCTACAATCAAATCGAAGTTTTTTTGGAGGACCAAGAGAAAACTACCTTCACTTTCCCATTCGGCACATATTCTTTCCGGCGTATGCCGTTTAGATTGTGTAATGCTCTGGGAACTTGGGCTAGGTGACATGAATCCTACAATCGGTTGGAGGGTGTGTGTTGATTATAGAAAGCTAAATTCTTGCACGAGGAAGGATCATTTCCCTCTTCCCTTCATCGATCAAATTTTGGAGAGGGTAGCCGGTCATTCATATTATTGTTTCCTTGACGGCTACTCTGGCTACAATCAAATCGAAGTTTTTTTGGAGGACCAAGAGAAAACTACCTTCACTTTCCCATTCGGCACATATTCTTTCCGGCGTATGCCGTTTAGATTGTGTAATGCTCTGGGAACATTTTCCTGTTGTATGCTTGGTATCTTCACGGATATGATATAAAAAATTGTGGAAGTTTACATAGACGACTTTTCGGTGTTGGGAAATACATTTGATTCATGCTTGCAAAATCTAGACCGGGTCTTGGAGAGGTGTGAGGAGACACACTTGGTTTTAAATTTGGAAAATGCCATTTTATGGTACAATAGGGCATAGTTTTGGGCCATGTTATTTAGGCCAAGGGGATTGAGGTAGACAAATCAAAAATCCAATTTATTTCCAATCTTCCAATCCCCACATGTGTGAAAGACGTTCGTTCATTTCTTGGACATGCCGATTTTTATCGGCGTTTCATAAAAAATTTTAGCTCCATATCTCCTCCACTTTGTCATTTACTCGCCAAGGACTCACCTTTTGAATGGACAAGTGAATGTGATTCGTCTTTTCAAACACTCAAATCTATCTTAACCACACCACCTATTGTCCAAGCACCCGATTGGAGCTTGCCCTTTGAGCTCATATATAATGTGAGTGATTACGCTATTGGTGCGGTGCATGGACAAAGAAGGGAGAGTGGTCCATGTGTAGTTCATTATGCGAGCAAGACCCTAAATGATGCCCAAATCAACTATACCACCATAGAAAAGGAATTGTTGGCGGTGGTGTTCGCCTTTGATAAATTTCATTCCTATCTCATTGGGTTCCAAATTGTGGTCTTCACCGACCACGCTGCTTTGAAGTATCTACTTGTCAAACATGATGCCAAGGCATGCCTCATCCGATGGATTTTATTGCTTCAAGAGTTTGACCTTGTTATCAAGGACAAAAAGAGCATAGAGAACGTTGTAGCCGACCACTTATCGCGCCTCGAATTCAAAGACAATTCTCCTATGCCTATTGCTAAAAAAATTTCGGATGAACATCTCTTTGTAGTATCCTTGTGCCCTTGTTACGCGGACATTGTGAACTACCTAGCTATGGGTAATATACCCGACCATTGGTCCGCTCAAGATACACATCGTTTCCTTTTTGAGGTCAAGAAATATGTTTATGATGATCCGTACGTGTTCAAATTTTGCTCGGATCAAATCATTCGGCGGTGCATCCCCGATGTAGATCAGTGGGACATTATCTTATTTTGCCACACGGAAGCATGTGGGGGTCACTTTTTAGAGAAAAACCGGCGGCCAAGGTACCTTAATGTGGATTCTATTGGCCCACCCTATTCCGGGACTCTTTCCAATTTTGCAAAACGTGTGATAGATGCCAACAACTCGTCGGAGTCACACACTGGAATATAATGCCATTATCTCCGATTCAAGTCCTCAAAATCTTCGATTGTTGGGGCATTGGCTTCATGGGGCCATTCTCCAACTCTCATGGTTATCTATATATTCTACTTGCGATAGACTACGTGTCCAAATGGGTTGAAGCATTGGCTACCCGAACCAATGACCACAAAGTGGTTATGTCCTTCTTGAAAGAAAACATCTTGTCCCGTTTTGGCACTCCTCATGCCAGAATAAGCGATCAAGGGACACATTTTTGTAACTGTGGCTTTTTGAACCTCATACGGAAGTATTCGATCACTCACAAGGTCTCTACGGCGTAGCCGAGTTGGCCAACTGAGAAATAAAACATATTCTTGAAAAGACGGTCAATCCCGACCGTAAGGATTGGTCTTCACGGTTAACAGATACCTTGTGGGCATACCGTACGGCCTGCAAAACTGTGTTGGGGGCATCACCATATCGCTTGGTGTATGGCAAATCTTGCCATTTTCCCGTGGAGTTGGAACACAAAGCATATTGGGCAATTAAGGCCATGAACTTTTGACTCCTGAAGGTTGAGATCCATCGTAAACTTGAAATTAATGAACTCGATGAGATCCGAAATGATGCATACCAAAATTCAAACATTTACAAGACTAAAGTTAAGGACTTTTATAATAAAAATATTCAGCGGAAGAATTTTGTCGTTGGCCAAAAGGTGCTTCTATATAACTCTTGGTTGCACCTTTTTCCCAGAAAGCTATGCTCGCATTGGGTGGGACCTTATATTTTACACCACGTGTACCCTCACGTAGCTATATATATTGGGCAACCGGATTCAAATAATATTTTCAAAGTTAATGGTCAACGCTTAAAACCTTTCTTGGAACATTTTCCATTGGAAGAAGTAGAGGAGGAATTGGTGGATCCAATTTATGTGGACACACCATCCTCCGAAAATGCAACTTGAATAATACTAACACACGTCTAGGAGACGTTAAATCCAGGGGGATGAGAGACCTCCACCCTTCCATTTTGAGTATGGATAACTTTGAAATTCGATTGGGACTCTCCTATAAAAATAAAGGAGGTTGTCTATTGAGTAGAAGTCTACCCAGAAATTACTGAAGTATACCTTTACTTTTGTTATCCTTGGTGTGTGTGTGGTTGTAGTGCTTTTGCAGGTGCTACATGATACAAGCATGACAAGGAGTTTCTATGTTACTGCACTCCACATGTCGGTACTTTCTTTCCTTACTTCTTAAAATTTTTATTTGCACGGGATGTAGCAAATTTTAAGTTGGGGTGGGGGTCATTCGTACCGAAAATTAAGTCAATAGTGTTTTACATGAATCGTTCTCCACACATGCCTACATAAATTCTAATTGTTTAGATGTTGTTTTTGCCATACTTCATGATTGATTGATTGTGTGGATGCTTAATGTGGAAGTTTTGAGAAATTATCCCTTATTGTGGCGATTCAATATATTTTTTATGGATATACCACATTCATTGTTAAAATTTGTTTTGTTACCTATTCCACCGCTTCACATGAGTGTATCTTTGATCTACGATTGAGTGGCCTAATTAGTTGTTTTGGAAACCATAAAAATCATAAAAGACATTCTTTCTATGATTTTGACCACAAATGTGTCTCCCTTAACCTTAATTGAACCTTGTTCAAACCCCATTCTTGTTTTAACCTCTAGATATGACCGGACGTAAGGAGGGGTTGTTTGGTTTTTGAGTTGTGAGAAGTGGGGGTGGTGTATGATGAAGTGGAAATGACTAGAAGTTAAAGAGATGTTGAAAAAGGGAAATTTCAGTGAGGATACCGGTCTCCTGAGCCGTGGGGGACCGGTCCACAAAAGTCAGTAGCTTCAGCAAAAATAAAGAGACTAATCTCCCGAGCTATTGGGGACCGGTCGGAAAAAGTCAATGGGATCAGCGAAAGGCAAGAGACCGGTCTCTTGTTTGGCACTCAAATGTGCAAATCATTGCCATCATCTCCCCTATCTTTATATAAATTCAATGTTTAAGCTTGTCAATTGTGTGAGTTGAATGCTAAATGATGAATTGGATTGTCATGATGAAAAGCAAGCTTAACATCTGTTTTTGTAGTTTTTGGTATGTTAGCCCAAATTGCAGGTCACCCAAGTCAAGGCAGAGAGGGGTTAGAAGGAAGCAAAGGCTAGAAGAAATCTGAAAGGGAAGGACTATAAACTTCTGGGAAACCATATCTATTTTCCAGAAATAGAAAAAGCAAAGAGAAGTTGCAAGAGTTTGAATTCCCGGAAGATCAGTTCCAATTTGCAGGAGAATAAGAAGATAAGTGAAGAGCCATGCCAACTTCCAGAAGATGAAGAGTCAGGTACCGGAAAAAGACCACAAGCCAAGAAAGGAACACAAACAGATGAGGAAATTCTGGGGAATGCTTCATCCCAATTCCCGGGAGAGCAAGGCAAGAAGAAAAGAGTGAGGAGAAAATTTCGGAAATAAAGGGATGAAGTTCCGAAAGAACAAAGAGGTCTGAACGGTCAAGCAATGAATTCCCAGTAATACACAAGGTGAATTTCTGGGAATTGTGGTCTGAATATTACGCGCAAGAGAAAAACTAAAAAAGGTAAAAGATGAGGGATTTGTCTGCAATTTAAAGGGGAGAAGTTAGGGTAGGTATAAAAAGGAAGAGATTCAGTTTCTGAAGGACGGCAGATAACAAATTCAGTTCAGATAGAATAGAAAGGTAGTTTTAGGTGAATTTTATTTTCTCTCTAAGTTTTTCCTGATTTTGGTTGTTGCTCTTTGATTTCATTTCAATTCTCGCATTAGATACTTGATTTCCTTCTGTATCTGAACTCTAATTTCATTTGTTGTTGATTTTCCTTTGAGTTAAAGTAACGTTTCATTCAATTTCTCTTGAAAATGGGTTTGGTAAATTTTGATTGTTTCTCAGTAGAATTAGAGTCCATGAGTGGCTAAATCCCACAGGATCTAATTCAAGGATCTGAGGTAGTGTAATCACAATCTCTCTCTCGATTCTTGGAATCTACGTATTATGAATGGGAGGTTGATTTTGTGTAGTTTAGAAATCAATTGATGAATTAATTATGGTTTGATACGTTGTAGACAGTCTACTGATTGGCATATCGTATGCTTACCTGAATTTGATTCCTCAATTGAATTTAATATTTATCACAGATCAATCTCCTTAATTCTATCTTCTGTTTTTAATTAGAATTCATGCTTATCTTTCGTAATCATTCTAATGTTAGGGGAATGATTATGAGAAATTGTTAGAGAGAGAGTGTGTGGTTATATTGCCAAAGATCTGAGAATTAGATCATATTTCCTTTATTACCTTTCATTTCCAATTTGTTTTACTTGACTTACTTAAATCTCTATCCAGAAGTCTGGATATTCAACCTATCCCAAATTCTCTTCTCCTACAATCCATTTATAAGTACTGTTTGAAAGAAAAAATTGAATTCTCCCAAGTCCCTGTGGAGATGACTTGGTATTTACCAGAACTATAATGCTTGATTGACAATTCTTGTGAATCAATTCACTTGCGCTTGGGTGTGTTGATTTAATTTCTGATTTGAACCTCCATTGAACCAACTGATTTTATAATTAATTAGTTTTAGACCAAGCATTTTTGGTGCCGTTGCCGGGGACTTGGCATTAATTTTGATTTTGCTTTTAAAATAGTGCATTCATTAGTTTGTTATTCAGAAAAATCCAAAAATATCTCAAAAAAATCAAAAAGAAAAAAAACAGAGCACAATCAGAGGAAAAACAGAGTGATCAAAGAAGATAAACATCTTTGTATTTCCGGTAATAGCATTTCCTTTTACCGGAAATACAAGTTGTGCTAAAAAGGTTTTTCTCAGGATCTCAAAGATCAAGGACAGAGCATTGAAATACCGGGAGTGCATATACTCAACTACTGGGAATTGAGTTGGAAGCAAAGCTGAAGGAA
>NMUG010002984.1:0-15305 GCA_002855965.1 Monotropa hypopitys
ATCCCTACTCTGCTAGATCCGTTCGAGCACGGATGAACACTAGAGCTATCTCATGCTCCATGGATTTAACGTCTCCTAGACGCAAAGTCATCGTAATTTGCTTAATTTGGTGGTACATCAACTTATTGTGGGTCCAATAATTCTTCCTCGACTTTATCCAACGGAAAGTTCTCTAGAAAAGGTTTTAGTCGTTGTCCATTAACTTTGAAAATTTCATTGTTGGTTGGATTGCGAACTTCGATAGCGTCGTGGGGGTAAATTTTATGGACATAGTAGGGTCCAGCCCACCGAGACCACAACTTCCTCGGAAACAAATGTAACCGGGAGTTGTAAAGAAGAACTTTTTGGCCTACTTCGAAGTGCTTCTGTTGGATATTGCGGTCATGGAAGTCTTTCACTTTGGTTTTGTAAATCTGAGAATTGTGGTATGCATCTTTCCGGATTTCCTCTAATTCATTGATTTGAAGCTTGCGGTGAACCCCGGCTTCCGGAAGGAGAAAGTTTATGGCCTTAATGGCCCAATATGCTCTATGCTCCCATTCCACTGGGAGGTGGCATGCCTTTCCGTAGACCAACCGATAGGGTGAAGCACCCAAAATAGTCTTATACGCCGTGCGGTATGCCCATAGAGCATCTGACAACCGTAAAGACCAATCTTTTCTATTCGGGTTCACCGTCTTTTCCAAGATGTGTTTGATTTCGCGGTTAGCCAATTCGGCTTGACCATTCGTTTGTGGATGGTAGACGGTGGAGACTTTGTGTGTGATGGAGTATTTTTTTATGAGAGTTGCCACCACCCGATTACAAAAGTGCGTCCCTTGATCGCTAATGATGGCACGTGGCATGCCAAATCGGGACAACACATTGTCTTTTAAGAAGGATACGACCACCTTATGGTCATTGGTTCGAATGGCAATGGCTTCCACCCATTTGGACACATAGTCCACCGCAAGAAGGATGTAGGAATAGCCATAAGAAATTGGGAATGGACCCATGAAATCGATCCCCCAACAATCGAATATTTCAATGGTGATGATGGGGGATAATGGAATCATGTTATGCCGAGTGACCCCGCCAAGTTGTTGGCACCGGTCACACATGCGACAATAATCATAAGCATCTCTGAAAATGGTGGGCCAATAGAACCCACATTGCAAAACCTTGGCTGCCGTTTTCTTCCTAGAAAAATGCCCTCCACACGCTTCGGAGTGGCAAAAAGAAATAATATCACGTTGGTCCGAATCGGGGACACAACGGCGAATCAATTGGTCAGCACAATACTTGAAGAGGTAAGGGTCATCGAATGCAAAATTTTTCACTTCAAACAAAAACCTTCGAGAATCTTGAGGTGTCCAATGGTTGGGAAGTTTACCCGTGGCAAGGTAATTGACAATATCCGCATACCAAGGAAGAGTGGACACTGCCAAGAGTTGTTAATCCGGAAATTTTTCATTAATCCGGGTGGTCGAGGTATCATGAAATTCCAATCTAGAAAGGTGGTCCGCAACCACATTAGCAAAAGGATCCAACAGATGAGTCGAGATTTCGCATCTTGTTTGGAGAATAGATATTTGAGTGCTGCGTGGTCGGTGAAAACCACAATCGGCGACCCAATCAAATAGGTCCGAAACTTGTCCAATGCATATACGACCGCCAAGAGTTCTTTTTCAGTAGTTGTGTAATTTACTTGGGCGTCGTTCAACGTTTTGCTTGCATAATAAATCACACATGGACCGCTCTCTATCCACTGCCCCAAAACAGCCCCTATCGTGAAGTCACTCGTGTCGCACATGAGTTCGAAAGGTAAAGACCAATTGGGGGGTCGAACAATCGGAGGAGTGGTGAGAGTAGATTTCAAAAACTCAAATGCCTTAGTGCACTCGTTTGTCCACACAAATGGGACATCTTTAGCGAGAAATGCACACAATGGCTTGGTGATGGTGCTAAAACATTTGATGAAACGCCGGTAGAAACTGGCGTGCCCCAAAAAAGAACGCACATCCTTAACACATTTTGGTATGGGAAAGTTGGAAATGAGAGAGACCTTTGCTTTGTTCACTTCAATGCCTCGGGAGAAAACAATATGACCGAGGACAATGCCTTCGGTGACCATAAACTAACATTTCTCCCATCTAAGGACTAAATTCTTCTTTTCGCACCGTTCAAGCACAAGGTCTAGATTTTCAAGACATGATTCAAAAGAGTCCCCCAAAACAGAAAAGTCATCCATAAAAATTTCAACAATACGCTCTACCATATCTAAAAAAATGCCCAACATGCACCTTGAAAATGTCCCGGGTGCATTGCACAACCCGAACGGCATACGCCGAAAAGCAAAGGTGCCGAAGGGACACGTGAACATTGTTTTTTCTTGGTCTTCGAGTGAGACCTCAATTTGATTATAATCTGAGTAACCGTCAAGAAAACAGTAGAAAGAATGCCCCGCTACCCTCTCCAAGATTTGGTCAATGAATGGGAGAGGGAAGTGGTCTTTCCAGGTGCATGAATTAAGCTTTCGATAATCGATACACACACGCCAACCGGTGGCAATACGTGTGGGTACAAGCTCACCCTCGTCATTAGGCACAACGGTAATACCGGATTTTATTGGTACTACTTGGACGGGGCTCACCCATTTGGAGTCCGAGATAGGATAAATGATACCTGCGTCCAATAGCTTCATTACTTCCTTCCGCACCACGTCCCACATATTCGGGTTCAATCGCCTTTGGGGTTGACGGGTGGGAACAACATCATCCTCTAGAAAAATATGGTGAGTGAAAATGACCGGACTAATGCCGCGCAAGTCGGCAATGGTCCACCCAATGGCACCCCGTCGCAATTTTAGCACTTTCAATAATCGGGATTCTTGGCTTTGTTCGAGAGTTGAAGAAATGACAACCGGATAAGTTTTGTCATCACCCAAGTAGGCGTACTTAAGGTGAGACGGGAGCTCTTTGAGTTCAAGAGATGGTGCTTGCACATCGGATGGTAGTGCAAGACCCTTCGACATCGGTAAGTCTTCAAATTTTGGAATCCATTTTTCAACTCCCATGACACTTTCAATCTCATATTCTTCACCCTCACCCTCCAACAAAGCTGTAAAAAATTCACCTCATCCGACTCCAAAAAAGATATCGCATCGATTGTAAGGCACAATTCCAATGGATCCTTACTAAGCATGGAGTCGGTGTGCTCTTGCACAAGGGTGTCAATCATGTTTACCTCATGTATAGTTTCATCATCCCCCAATTGACTACCAACATTAAAAATGTTCAATTCTAGGGTCATGTTTCCAAAAGTCATTTTTAGGAGCCCATTACGACAATGGATGATAGCATTGGATGTCGCAAGGAATGGGCGTCCCAAAATGATCGGGGTTTGAGGAACCAAAGAGGAAGAAGAGAGAGGACACATATCGAGAACGACAAAGTCCACTGGGTAGACAAAATTTTCCACCTTGACGAGTATGTCTTCTACAACCCCCTTAGGCACCCTCACACTCCGATCGGCTAGTTGGAGAGTGACCGAAGTGGGCTTCAGTTCCCCAAGATCCAATTGTTGGTAGACATGGAATGGAATAATATTAACACTCGCTCCTAGATCTAGAAGAGCCCTTTCCACAACATTCCCCCCAATAGTAATTGAAATAGTTGGACAACCGGGGTCCTTGTACTTCGGGGAGATGTTAGTTTGGAGAATGGAACTAACTTGTTCCGTCAAGAAAACTTTCTTGTGCACGTTAAGCTTGCGCTTGACCGTGCACAAATCCTTAAGGAACTTCGCATGTGAAGGAATTTGTTTGATCACATCTAGTAGAGGAATGTTAACCTTCACTTGCTTGAAAAGCTCATAGATATCATCATGGAATGGGGCTTTCAATTTTTTACAAGTCTTTGAGGAAATGGAGCCGGTGGAGTAGTGTTTGGCACTAATGGCTCATCGAGAGTCTCGGAGGAGACCTCGTCCTCATGATCCACAGAATTTTCATCAAGAATAGGTGATGGTGGAATGGTTGGAAGAGGAGGTGGTGGAGCAATGCCTTTTTCGATCACCCAACCACTCCTAAGTGTAGTTATGGATTTGGCTTGTTCATGATGTGGTGGATTTTGATTGGTGGTGGAAGATTGCCCATGAGAGTATTGAGTTTGTGGATTGGCAATGGATTGAGATGGAAATTTTCCTCTTTCATTTTGGGAAGCCCCCATGACGGAAATTATCTTTGAGATTTGTTGATTAACATTTTAATTCACCGTGCTCTGTGCTTGCATGAATTGTGCAAGAGCATCTTCAATTTTTTTAGTGCTCAGTGGTTGAAAACAAGATTGCGCCATGTAGGGTCCACTTTGTTGATTTTGGAAATTGGATTGTTGATTTTGAAAATTGGATGGTTGGTAAGAAGGATTAGGATTCGGATTGTATCGTTGAGGTGCATTGCCTTGAGCATGGAATCCGGGCGGTGGAATTCCATTGAGTTGCGGTTGAGCCGGATATTGATTGGAACCATGAGGTGGTCCTTGAATTTCTTGATTTCCATAGCTCAACCGTGGATGATTCCTCCAACTAGGATGGTATCCATCCGACAACAGATGGTTCCTAGGGAAGTTATTGATTGAATTCACGTCTGCTTGTTCATTACTCGAAAGAAGATCCTTGACAACGGGAAGAGTCGTACAACGTTCGGTAGCATGTCCCGTTGTCTCACAAATAGCGCAAGATTCTACATTAGCCACAGAAGCTACGGGATTAAGTTTATTAACTTCAAGACTTTCAAGTTTCCTTGTAAGTTGTCCAACCTTCAACGACAAGTCGTCGTGGTCGCGAAGATAATGTTTTCCTCCTCCTTGGCTTTGATTAGTGTGTGGGTAGGACCTATCGTTGGGATCGGAATAATCCCAAGATTGGTCGTTCTCCGCCAAGAAGTCAAAATAATCTAAAGCTTCGGAGGGACGCTTGTCCATGAAAGTTCTGTTACACATCATGTCGATGAATTGTCGGTTTTGCTGTGAAATACCTTCATAAAAATACCCGATTTTTGGGCATCATCGAAACCATGGTGTGGAATGGCACTCAAAAGATCCTTGTACCTTTCCCAACTAGCTCCAAAGGTCTTGCCATTTTTCTCGGTAAAAGAGGTGATCAATTTTTTTAAAGCGCGAGTCCGATGGAGGGGAAAGAACTTCTTATAAAATTCACTTTGCATGTCTTCCCAAGTAGCAATTGATTGAGATTTCAAAGAGTTAAGCCAAGTCTTGGCTTGATCCTTAAGAGAGAACGGGAAGAGTTTCATCCTTGCGGATGGGAGTTGCAAAGGATTGTTGCACATGGTACCCACAACCTCCTCGAAGTCACGTACATGAAGGTACGGATTCTCGGCTTGCATCCCATGAAAATGGGGAATCATTTGAAGGTGTGGGGGATTGACAGTGAAAACGTTATTCGCATTACCCTGTGGGTTAATGATGCATGAGAGTGGAGTCACACGATTTGGATTGAGAAAATCCCTCATGGTGGCCTCGGGTACGTTTACTCCTTTAGGATCGTCAGCCATGTTCTCGGGTGGAGGAGTAGGATTACGCACAAGTCGATGTGTATTATCACGGTTGTACCCGTACACCCACTAGTGGCCTCCGCCCAAGAAAAGTTCAAATGCGATTAAAAGTCACGCCTAAACTCTCTGGCAACGGGGGCCAAAAATGCTTACGCGCCCAATGTGTATTACAAAGAGACAAGCCCGAAGCGTAGGGCAATGCGTGTAGCAATTTAACTCGGAGTACCGAGATCGAATCCTCGAGGAGCTTTGGGGAATTTTGATCACAAGGTAATTCTTTTTGGCCTTTTGATTTATGTGGCACTAGGACGCCAACCAAAGGTTTGATGTTCGTGGTTTCTTAACACTACTTTTGCAAGATTGAGAAAAGTTATCTAATTAAAAGCGGGAGTGGTCATGGTTGCGGTTTCCACAACTCTAGGTCAAGTAGTGTCTCCAGAGTCTAAAGATCAAGCGTGACATGCTCGTAGGTTAACCTTAGAGACGGGTTACATATTTTCCTCACATGGCATTGTACTAAGTCTAATGCAAGACATAGCATAAAGCATTAGTTGTGACAAGATTTTGTCTCCAACTAATCAAGATGTTAACATTACACCAACTTAGCCGAAAATAGGAGAACTCCATGCAACCACAAACTAAGGTGTAACCTAAGGTATGAGAATACTACAAGAACCTAGAGCCATGGACACCATGGCCATGACCTTCCCCTAAGGTCTACTCACACATGTTCGTGGAAAGAAAGAAACTCGCACAAAGAAAATGAGAAATCATTAAGAACAAGTGCTTAAAATGAAGTCGAATATTAAAGTACAAACTTACTTGCAATACTTACAAGGGTACCAAATTAGTAGCTAAGAACTTGCAAGAACAAAATTTGCCCAGAATATCTTCTATCCTTGAGAGCAAAAACTAGAAATATGAACTAGAGAGATAGAGCTAATGTAGAGTGAGAGAGAGCTAATTTAATTGTCCAAGACTAACTAATAGTATCCAAACAACATTCCCATATATTCCATACAAATTATATTCCCCCAGGCCTACACAATGGACCAACCATAGTAAAAATCGTGCACATGGTGCATTGGGAAGCATTGGCACAAAACACAAGGTTTTTCACTTTTTTGGTCGGCTGCCTGTCTGCACCGGTGCAAAGTGATGCTGCACCGGTGCACAATGTATTTGTTCAGCAATAGGGAATAGGTGCATCGGTGCAAGGGTGATGGTGCACTGGTGCAAACATTGGAGCCACTGCTGAGATCCGGACTTCACTACATCGGTGCAGGGGTATTGTGCACCGGTGCAAACTCTGAAGATTGGCTACTGTTGAGTTTAGGCTACAGTTGCATCGGTGCAGGGGTATTGTGCACCGGTGCAAACTCTGAAAATTTGTTTCTGCATAACTCTGCACCGGTGCAAGACTGATATGCATCGGTGCAGATACTCTATGTTGGAATCTGCTCACGGGTGCACAGGTGCAGGACTGATATGCACCGGTGCAAAGGTCTGAAATTCTGCAGACAACAAGTTGAAGGATATCCCCAAGGTTGCACAGGCTACTTTTGACTCCAACACTTCCGGTAAAGATCATCAAGCTTTAGAGGACAACTTGGAAGTTGTTGATAGAGACTTTGCTATAAAATCGTGCCTTTTGACCTGTAATCCTGTAATCACCATGAACTAAGTGCAAGCATATTATATCTCGAAAACAATCAATTTGTATCGAAAGTACAAAGTAAAGGATCGAAGTTAGCTCGAATATGATACCATATTCAGAGCTAATCAACCATGTCATCAATATAGGCCTCCATCGTGTCCCTGATTTGTCGGGAGAACATCCGTTGATAAGTGGCTCCAGCATTTTTTAGGCAGAAGGGTATGACTTTGTAGCAGTAGACATCCTTTGGCATGATGAAGGCTATCTTCTCCATGTTATCTTCCGCCATTGAGATCTGATGATATCCCCTGTAAGCATCCATGAAACTAAGTCTCTAATGGCTGGCAGTGGCATCGACCAGCTAGTCGATCCTGTCCATGGGGAAGCAATCCTTCGGACCGACATCATTAAGGTTGGTGTAGTCGACATAGACTCGCTATTTGTCGGACTTCTTCTTGACGACAATTGTGTTGGCCAGCCAGGCGGGATATTGGATTTCCCGGATGGCGTTTGCTTCTAGCAGCAAGTCCACTTCCTCTACGATCGCTTGTGTGTGTGCTGGAGAAGAGCATCATGGTCTTTGAATGATGGGATGCCAGGAGGGGTCGAGATTCAGCTGATGACAAATGAACGATGAATCCACTCTGGGCATCTCGTTTGGAGTCCATGCGAAGACTTCAATATTGGCTTTCAAAAATTTTACCATTTTCTCTTGATTCGGTTTGGAAAGAGAAGATTTGATGAGGAATGGCCGACTGCCATCTTCATTGATTGGCACTGAGATGAGCTCTTCAATTACTTTGTCAGCTGCCAAAGCGCCAACATCGTCAAGAACTGGGGCGTCCAGGACTTCTACCTACTGAACCTGCTTCGCATCTTTGTTCTCCCGGACAGTTGAGATGTAGCATTGCTTTGATGCTGCCTATCGCCAAAGATGTCCTTCTGCCATCCGGAGGAGCTGATGAACCGAATAACTTGGTGGTAGGTAGAGGCGATTGCCTGCATAGAGTGTATCCAGGTCTGGCCAAGGATGGGGTTGTATGGACTTGGAACATCGATGATGATGAACTCCATGTCGATTGTTTTGGACCTTGTCCAGACCGGGACGGTAATTTTGTTGAGCGTCCAGATAGGAGCTCCATTGAATCCGACGAGTGGGATGTCGGTAGGTTGCAAATCGTCAGCAGAAAGCTTGAGGGATTGAAATAAAGAAAAGTACATTACTTTGGCGGAGCTTCCCTGATCGATGAGAATGCATCGGACATTGGCCGGTCCGATGCGGAGAGTGACGACCAAGGCATCGTTGTGCGGTAGCTGGACTCGATCAACATCCTTTTTCGCGAATGTAATGGACCATCCCGACTGCTCGGAAGGATACTTTCTCTTAGCGACAGATCCGACCGTGAGCACTTGCTTTGCAATAGAGGCCTAGTCGATTTCTACCCGGAGACGAGCGACAGCTTCCTTGTTGAGTGGGCCGTGGATAACGCTGATCATCGGAACGTCTAACTCCGACTAAATAGGATGTCCGATCCTTTGAGCTAGCTCCTGAGTCCTCTGGTGGTTGATCCACTGGGCTAGGTGGCCCTGCTGTACGAGGTGCTCCAAATACGACTTGAAGGGTTTGCACCTGGTCATAAAATGTCCTTGCTCCTTGTGGTAGGTGCAATGGATCCATTTGTCTTTTGTTTTGCCAGCCATTCCAAGCTTGTGATCCGGTCAAGCAAAGAAACGTTGGTTCTCGATGTATTTCAACACCGCGTAGATTGGCTCGATAAAAACAGTTGTCTCGGCAGTAAACTCGTGAGCCTTCGGAGCCTTTGGGTCCCTTCTTTTGCTAGCTTTTACAGTGTTTACCTACCTCCGGCCTCCTGTCAGTAGTGGTACTTGAGACTGCTGATCCGGGCGCTGAGCTGTCCGTTCAGCGAGGAGATCTTCCAACTGTCAGAATTTCTCCACCCGTAGCATGAGGTCGTCCATGTCCTATGATGGATGGAGGGTGAGATTAGCGAAGATCTAACTGCTGCTTTCCAGACCATTCTTGAAGAAGGATCCGGCCACTGTCTGGTCACAACCCTGGATTTTATTGATAAGCTCCTAATACTGCTCGGAGTACTGCCGGAGGCTCTCGTCCGGACATTTCTTGAGGTTGATTAGGGCGTCGACCTGCTTGGTCTGCTTACTGCTGGTGATAAATTGGGCCATAAAGGCTCGTTCAAGGTCCCAGTAGCATGAAATGCTACGTGAAGGGAGCTTGTTGAACCAGAGAGAGCCCAGAGTGCCAAGGCTGGTAGGAAATACCTTGCACATAATGGCATCGTCGGTGGTATAGAGAGAGACGACATGTCTAAAGTATATGAGGTGGGTGTTGGCATCCGTCTTAGAAACGTAGTTCGTGAATTTCGGCAGGTTGAAACCCAGAAGGAGTGTCACCATCTCAATTTCTGGGATGAAGGGGGAAAGGCTGAGCTGCCGGAGTCTAGCGTCAACGGATGCCCTATGTTAGACAACTCTCTTTTCTGGGCTGGGAGCCATTTGACTCCGACGATAGTTCAGGTGGTCCCTGAGGTCTCTAGGAGGAGGGGAGTCGTGACCTCTGCGATGTCTTCTTTTGTGACCGTAGAAGTCATCCGCTCCATGATGCCTACCGGAGCTCTAATAGTCCCTTCGTCGACAGCGTTTGTGGTATACTTCTGAAGTTTCCCTGGGCTGAGTCTCTGGTGAAGTAGCTTTAAAAGGGACCAAGTTTCCATCATCTAGGAGGTAGAGGGTCTCGCGAGATCTTCCAGAGCGAGAACTTGATACAACACTGGTGAAGTGTCGATGCTTGGAGGACCGGGCATGATGGCCTTCCGACTAGCGCTCACGGATGGGGGATCGGCATACTTTCTTTCCTTTGTTCGAGCGATTGTGATCGTTCAACCTTTCTCGTCGCTCTAGGTCCGACTGCCTCCTGGTATGCTGGGATTCGGTGCACTGAGCATCTTCAGGATGAACTAGAGGGAAGTGGATCGGACTATTGGCAAGCCTGGCTAGCTGGTCCTTGAGGAATGATATCTCCAAGTCCTTCTGACGGAGCTGGTCGTCGGGGTGTTGGGAGGTGGACCCCAACAAAGCTGGCTGAGGGTCCTGAGCAGCAAGGAGTGTTAGCGGAGGAGCAAGAGGTACCCGGTGGTGATGGTGGTCGAGAAAGTCATCACCAGCCATCGTGAATGAGAGAAGCACTGAGGAAAGAGATGGAATGTCGGTCACCAAAATCTGAGAACGGCTGTCCCCATCATAGTCGCCAAATGTGGTGAATGAAATCTGAAGGGGCTCTTCAGATCATGTGTGTTGTATCCAGATGGCAGTGGCGAGGGCTCCGGACAGCTGAGCGTGTCACCTATAAGAGAAAAGGGGTTCACCTGCTTGGCTCCTGCAAGACAAGGGTCAGTGCCCACCAGTCGGCAGTGACCGAGAGGGGCCTCCGATGGATAAGTCAGTAATGGTAGGAGAGGCAATCGGAAACTGAAAGCTAGAGCTATCGAAGAGAGTTCAGGATCAGATAGATCGATCCCGTGAATAGTACCTCGATGGGGTAATTATAGTCCAACCTAACTTGGCGCCAAAAGTGCAAGCGTGTGATACACACGGGGGAGCTCCTGGTGTTGATGTCAGCCCTATGACGCTGTTGGGCCATTGGACCGACCTGAGCCACGTCAGCAGTTGTACGACCGACCCGTGTGCCACTATCGGAGGTCGTTATTTCTTATCACTGCCGATGGTGGACCCCTTCGGCATAAGACTATCCGTCGTTGGAAGTTGTTCCTTCTCCCAGTGAAAATTGGAAACACAGGGCTTCCTTGACGTCCGAGATAGATAAGCCGGAGGTTGAAGGAAGCCGCATGGCTAGTGTACACCCCAAGATTTTTTTCTTGAAATAATAGTAAAGAAAAATAGGGAGTTAACCATTGTTATCCAAGTACAATTAGTTGAAGTAACCATTACAAACATATGATAAAAAAGGAGACTACAAAATAGATACAGAGTGCGGAAGAAAAGATACATAAACAGGCTACTACAACTGAACTAAAAGGGTACAAGAGAAAAGTACAAGAGCTAGCCTACTACAACTGGTACAACTAGAAAAAAAAAAGCACTACCAGTACAAAGAACGAAAGTGCAACAACCGGAAGGAATGGCAAGCTCCCAATGGTCCAACAGCGAGCCAAACTCCAAGTCCACCACTACTCCAAGCCTTGCAAACAAGTTCTGAAAAAAAGGAAAGAAAGAAGGGTCTGAGCGAACCACAGCTCAGTAGGAAAACTCCTAACTACTACCAAGCATGCACCTGCGGTTGCGTGCCTAAGTGACCACATACAAAGGAAACAAGGGAAGAAATAAAACCCATCTCAAGTAAGTGCGACACAACCTTAAAGTAAACCCAGACACAAGTATGCAACCAACTGTGCAAGCCATGTGAAACTCTAACTATCAACCAAAATAAGGTGCAACCCAACAAGACTAACCGTGAAGTGCAACCCAACACTAATATACATACTAAGGTGAGACACCCTCCCACCCATACCAAGGTAGCCCCAAAGGTCACAACGATACAATCTTAAACCAATCTACCACCCAAACCACCCAATCACCCAGAACATTGTTGCGGATTCGATTCCCATTTAACTTTGGAATATATTGGAGATTGAGGTAGATGTTTCCATTATTAATAAATTACTTTCATATTGTCTCCATATAATAAATCATAGGAGCCCAAGCCATCCTTTCCAAGAATACCCACCTCGTTGACTAGGCAGGTCATGTACTCAGAGGTCGCACTAGTCCGGTACACAATACTCCCGCAAGACCAAAGCAAGGCATCCCACTTACTCGACAACCGATAAGGGACTATGTACCAAGACACCGCAGTCGTCCATCATCAGAATTTTTCCCCTTGGCAACACAAGGGAGTCACATAGGACTTGTACAAACCCGAAACATCATTTTCCCACTTGGCGGCTCAAGGGGTCACACCGGGTATCACACATGCAAGCGTATCACGAGTAGGACAAGAAAATACTAAGCCCGGATAGGTACCAACATAAACAACACACGGGATAGGACTGTCTTCTCCTAATCCCGGATAGTTCAAAGATAATTAGATTTCAAGGGTTAGGTGATACGCTTG
This sequence comes from Monotropa hypopitys, assembly GCA_002855965.1. Classification (NCBI taxonomy): domain Eukaryota; kingdom Viridiplantae; phylum Streptophyta; class Magnoliopsida; order Ericales; family Ericaceae; genus Monotropa; species Monotropa hypopitys. The sequence continues at coordinate 12,379 of NMUG010002984.1, forward strand.
GCGCGAGCGCGTCAAAGATAATATTTATTTCAATGATTTAACACTACAATATAGTAGTCGTAAGTCAAGGATCGATCCAAGGAAAGTGAAGGATTTCAATCTAGTGAATTTATATTTTTAACTTAAGTTCTGAAACGGGTTTTGATATTTGGTTTTTGAGTTTACTAAAGAAAAGAATTAAAATGCAACTAAATTAAGTTCTTTGGTTTGAAAGGTACCCTGGGCTTTCGTGTAACTTTTCACCATATGTTCTAGAATTCAATGAAACCAAGGTCTTGGTTGGAACATCTTACATCCACTATACTGCAACTCTAGTAGTGTAAGAGAAAGATAACTACATTCATTGAATAGCATGAACTATCACCGCTAGCACGGCCCGTCTCAATAGCACGACCTATCTCAATGGCACGGGTCGTCTAAGGGCACGGCCCGTCTACGGTGTATAACTCATCTTACCCGAACTAGGTAGATCTATGAGATACATATTGTATGAATTGCAATTGAAGTTCAAATCAACAATCACACTAAATAAATCTATTGAAAGAATCCATATAATGATGGAGTAAGTCTCAAACATACAATAGTTTCAACTCAAAGACAAAATATAAATCCTAGAACAATGGATCCAAGATTACAACGATTACCCAGGGTAAGAGAGACTTATCCGGTCATGGCAAGAGTGATAAGCATTGAAGATTGATGGAGAGAAGTAGAAGAATCCATAGCAAAAGCTGTCACGAAGAGCATAGGAACTCCAAGCCTCCTCCCTTAGGGTTGTAACCTCCAACAAGGGTTTACAATGAACCAAAGATACCTAATGACTACTTAACACTTGTATTTATACTTACTATCCTTAATAATTGCCTAAATATCCTTAATGAAGGGTGAAGTCGTCCAAAACATGTCATTAGTTGTTTAAAATCCCGCACATCAGTTTTTGTTCCGCGTAGAGGCGCTACCGGTTGCGCCCAGAATAGGCATAACCGGTTGCGGTTAGGCTTCTTCTGTTTCCTTCCTGCTGAGCGGTACCGGTTATGGTTGGGGGCATAACCGGTTATGCCATTCTCTGTAGTTTTCTCTTTTCTTCCTCTCTGCACGCCTGCAAGCTTAGCACTACCGGTTGTGCCTAGAAACTGCGCAACCGATTACGGTTAGGTTTTATCTAGCCTTCCTCCTGCAGAGCGCTACCGGTTACAGTTGGGGGCATAACCGGTTATACTGTTCTCTGTTGTTTGCACTTTCCTTGACCTCTGCACGCCTGCAAGTTTAGGGCTACCGGTTGTGCCCAGAAACCGCGCAACCGGTTACGGTATGGCAGAAGTCTTCTCTTCTTCTTTGATGCTCTCCATTGTACATATTTGGCACCTCAAGTGTACTTCCATTAGTTCATTGATCCTCCTCAAGGTCTAGAGTCCCTCCTTAGGCCTTTGCAATCCCGGGATTTCTAATGTCGTGTAAAAGGACTCTATTAGCTTGTTTCTATCTCAATGCCTGTCAAGACAGCTTATTCCAAAAAAACACTACAACCTTTATTAGATAATAGCTTTAGGACTAACAATATGTATAGTTAAGAAATATAAATAGGTACGTTATCGTACCTATCACATTCCTCAACTTACAATTTGCTAGTCCCTTAGCAAACAAAACAAAAATAAATAAAAGAAACTTGAAACTAAAACATGAACTTGAAGAATGAAAGTGAATAAACGGCATGGATAGTTCCTTTAAACCCCGGGAAGCCCCGGTAGGACGAGTGAGGTCTCGTGAGAGTTTTTAGCAACGACTACCCACAAAACCTACAATCCTAACAACAATGAAGTGCATTAACCGTATTAACATGCTCCCAAGGTAATATTTCAAGTGAAGAACTTTCAATTTACCTCTTAGTCACCCTCCTTGTATTGCATGACCTCCCTTTTCTTCGTTGAACCTTGATTCCAAACCTCTCGGTGGGTCACTCACAAAGAAAAACTCATGAGGTATTTGTGTAAGGGTTGTGAAACCATCCTCGGAATTCCAAAGAAGGGTATTGCAGCTTGTATGGTGGTGCCATGAGAGCAACCACCAATGTAGATATGCAACAAACACCAAACAACAACCACAATAGAGACAATAGAGAGTCCTTACCCTCATTAACCTGTTCCAAGCCTTTCAATCGAATGATTCGAGCCATATCTAAATTTTTAGTGGAGATAGGTTAGGGTTTTAATTTATGTAGTGGAGGAAATTGATAGAGATAGGGTGTGGGAGAGAGCAATATGAATGAAGATTGAGAGGGAGGAGTAGGGTTTAGGGTTACCTGGGTTCACTAGGAAGAAATCGCCCAACACAGCCCAGAAATCGCCCAAAATCGCCCAAGAAGAGAGAATGTGTACAAAAAAATTGGGGGTTCAGCATTTATAGTCGGGCAGATTTTTCCAGTTCCAACCGGTCGGAGGGTTTTTGACAAACCGGTCGGAAAAAAAAATTCGTTGTACGAAGCCATTCTTGGTCCATTTCTTCGTTATAACATTTTTCTCACCCATTCCTCCTGAAACTCCGGTATCCTAAGTTTTTTTCAAGTAAAATGAGACACGAACTAGATACAAAAGAGGTCAACGGGGACTCGTGAGTGGTTTATTCATACAAGAATGCCTTGACTCATTTCCTAATGGACTTTTCGAGCTTAATTCACAATGCGATAGATCATAACTACATGTGTAACAATATATGAACCAAATTTGTATATGCAAATTGCACGAATGAGAAGAAATGAACATGGGATGTTATGAAACATGTTGAATTGCCGTTCTCTTGATGCATATAACAACTAATTTCCTCATTCATCTTAATCATTGATATTCATAGGGGAACTAAGTGTGCATGATCAAAATGGAGCTCAACATGATTCTAACTCGGCACATATGTAAAATTAACAAAAACGAGAG
>NMUG010002985.1:0-15304 GCA_002855965.1 Monotropa hypopitys
CCTAGATGTAATTTAAGATATTTCACAATCCTAAGAACTGCTTCCCAATGTGGATAGTGAGGTGCAGACATAAACTAACTCACAACACTTACTGCGAACGAGATATTTGAAAGTGTAATCTGGAAGTAGTTCAACTTTCCAACCAACCGACGATACTGATCAAGATTAGAGAGCAACTCCCCTTGATCCACATACAATTTGACGTTGGGATCCATAGGAGTTTCAATAGGTCTGGTTCCTAGCAAACCAGTACTCTCAAGAATGTGTAACACATATTTTCTCTGAGATAAATTGATACCTTGTTTGGACCATGTTACTTCAATACCCAAGAAATGCCAAAGTTTTTTAAAATCCTTGGCATGAAATTGATGATGTAAGAAGGTTTTTAGATCATCAATACCACGTTGATCATCACCGGTAATGATTATGTCATCCATATACACTATCAACAATATTTTTCCACGAGCTGATGCAAGAGAGAATGCAGAGAGATCAGACTAACACCGATGCATGCCAAAACTCGTAACTGCATCACTAAACTTTCCAAAGCATGCTCTAGGAGACTGTTTCAGACCATAAAGTGCTTTGCGAAGGCGACACACCTTATTACTCTCCCCCTGAGCAACAAACCCTGGTGGTTACTCCATGTGGACTTCCTCTTGGAGATCTCCACGAAGGAATGCATTTTTGACATCCAGTTGAAACAATGGCCAATCAAGGTTGGATGCAAGAGAAATAAGCATCCGAACAGAACTAAGTTTGGAAACTGGAGAAAAGAGATCAGAATAGTCAACATCATATGTCTGTGTATAGCCTTTGACAACCAAACGGGCTTTGTGATGCTCAATAGTACCATCAAGAAGATACTTGACAGTGAATACCCAACGACAACCGACATGTGCTATTATGATTAAGAGCAGTCATTTCATCCTTTGTAGTTGTCCACCACTCAGACCGAGACAAGGCCTTCTGAACAGTGTTGGGAACAAAAATAGAGGAAACAATGGTGGTAAAAGCACAGAATGACGGAGACAGATGATCATACGAGACAAACTGAGAAATAGGATGAGAAGTGCAAGTATGTGTACCTTTCCAAAGAGCAATGGGGAGAACTTCAGGACCACGTGATGGAGAGGGCGATGGAGGGTGATGGAGGGGTAGGCGTAGGTGATCTGGGAGGTGCTGTAATAACTGGAGATAAAGTGATAACCTGATAAGTGATTGTGATTTGAATCGTGTCGGTTGGCGGATGCTTATGACGACGAACATTAACATGTGTATAATTTTTTGGAAACAATACCAGACAGAACTACCATAGGAAGGACGAACTCGGATGCCAGCAAATCAGCAGTAGTCATAGTCTCCATAGTCTCCGAATATAAGGGCAATGAGTCGTTAAAGTGACATCGGCACACACAAAATGACGATGTAAATTGGGTGAGTAATATTTATACCCTTTCTAGGTTCGGGAATAACCCAAGAAGATGCACCGAATAGAGCGAGGGTCAAGCTTACTCTGGTCAGGACCAAATGAATAACATAAAATGTGCACCCAAAACCCCAAGGTGATAAGGAGTGGAGAGGACGACTAGGGAATAAGATCGTATAAGGGACTTGACCACCAAGCACATTAGAGGGAATGTGATTGATTAAATAATACGCATCTAGGACAACATCACTCCAATAAGGCTTAAGAACCTTCAAGTGAAATAATAATGCATACATAACCTCAGATATGTGTCGAATTTTGCGTTCAACAACCCCATTTTGTTGGGGACTGCAAGCACCGGTGAATAATGTCATGATCATTAAAGAATTGAGATAGAGTACTATGAAAGTATTCACGTGTATTATCATGACGAAATATACTAATGGAGGTATGAAACTGAGTTTTTATTTCCATATATAATGATTTAAAAACATATTTCAATTCGGATCTTTCTTTCAAAAGATAAAGATATGTAATACGAGAGAAATCAACCACGAAAATAATATAGTAATGAAAACCAAGCATGCTGGGTATATGAATAGGTCCCCAAATGTCAAAATGAACTAAATGAAAAGAACACGACATACGACTCTCAACCCTAGGACAAAAAGTAGCACGACGATGTTAACTGAACTCGCAAACTTCACATGTCAACATGGAAAGAAAACTATAGAAGAGAAGGATGTACAAGCCGACAATGTTGTTGATATGAGGATTCTGATATCTGAAAAGCAATAGGCTAAGAAGTCAGATAATACACGCCACCACGCTCAATAACCCCACCAAACTTCCTTCCAATCTTGAGATCCTGAAAAACACAACCACGAGGAAGAAATGCGACTGGATAATTTAAGGATTTGGTTAGTTGATGAACAGACAAAAGATTAACGGGTAAACTAGGAACATGTAGCACAGAAGTCAATGTAAAAGTTGGCGTAACAGAAACGGAACCCCGACCAGTAATGTTAGTGGTAGATCCATCGACTAAGGTAACGTGAGATGATACACCACCAGACTGAATATTAAAGAAGAGATTATAAATACTCGTCATATGATCTGTAGCATCTGAATCAATAACCCAAGAAGAAGCGACACAAGAAATAAATGAACTTGTCTGAGCGAGTGTAAATGTGGAGGAGCCCGTAGCAATAGACTGAGATGACACAAGGCGTTATTCCTCAGTTGAACTAAGGAAAGACATGAAGATCATAGCAGTACTCCACTGTATGACTAGTTCCCTTACAATGAGTGCATAATTGAGAACCACGGGCATGACCAGAACCACGCTCGCGAAGTTGAGAAGATGAACTACCAAGAACTGTAGAGGAATGACCAAAACTATTACCAGACTTAAATTTGTCTTTCATCATTTGTTTTGACTAATAGAGACACGAACGATCACCAACAACTACTAACCGAACAAGTAAACCAACCAATCAACCACACATCAACAAGCAGGAACCATCAACATGATAAGCCAACATACGCCAGCATATGGATTTACACATCTCAACAACAGAACAAGAAGATCAACAAGATCGAGTGCGAAATCGGCTGCAAAACATCAAAATTGTCAGAATCAGCAACAATCAGAGTTGCCGGAGAGAGAAGAGGGTCGTTGGAGGAATGACAAACAATGACGAGGGTCGTAGGATGGCAGCGAACGTAGGCAAGGGCAGTAGATAGGATTAGTAGGGGTAGATGAACATATATATAGAGAGAGAGGGATCAATGAATAGAGAGAGATATCAATGATGGCAATTTCGAAAATGGGGTCGAGTGCGAAAATGAGTCTGGTTCGAGAGGTAGAGGTAGAGGTGAAAATGGATGGCGGAGATGGCCAAAGGTGGTGGCGATTGTGGGGGATGACGGCGATGGCGATGGCGATGGCAATGGCGATTGGGGTCATGATTTAGGTTTGCACGACAGCAGGTAAAGGGTTGGCGACAGCAATAGATCATAGTCGCGATCGAAGTGGTGGCATAGTTGGTTAGCGCGTAGCTTGGTGGTGGCGGCTGACTGTGGATTGGGGTTAGATGGTGATAGTTGTAGGAAAGAAAATGGATTAGAGTTTCGTTATTAGGATTTTATGACAACTGTAGGATTTGGTGGCAGCTAACAACTAGGGTTTCAGTAGGTGGCGGCTTGGGTTTCGCAGCAACATAATATGATAGGATTAGGGTTTGATTGAGGGTTGGGGTTTTCTTAGAATCATGGCTCTGATACCATGTAATGAGAGACGGGAAAAGTTATATGGTATTAATTAACCCCAACACACAACTAGTTTATTTATACTAACAGTGATAGATATACAATGTTAAACTAAATGATGTGGGACAAACCACATATACCAACTATTCTAACACAGAGAATGTTACGTGGGTGCATTATAAGGATATTATCACTAAATACCCTCGTTTCTAGCCTTGAGGTCAAGGCTGTTTTTAGGTGTGCAAAATATTGTAAATGCTAAATGAATAAGTTGGCAGTGGAATTCTGTTAACTAGCTTAGGAGGGAAAGCTAGTTACAAGTCGGTTGAGTTGTTAGAGGCAGTTTAGGTCGTTAATTACAGTGGGATGGTTTACACCAGCAAATACGAAGGGAGAGAATAATAATAAGAATGTAATATCATTTTCCAGAATAAGAAGAGGGTTTTGTGAATTCAATTCTCTCCATTTCTTCTCCTCTTTCATTTCCGCTTCTTCCACAGTCCTAACATCCCACATGCCATAACAAGAATAGTAAAAGAAACTAACGATATAAACCCACAAAATCCTATTCATTCATAAAGATTACCAACAATCGAACAAACAACCAGTGGACTTCAAATGAAACCTATATAAGCGAACAATTTCGCATCTTTTATAAATTGTTTTAAGTTATACAAGTTCGCCACCTAATTCCCCCCCAAAAAAAAAATGCAATATCCGCCCCCAAAAGTAAATGGGATAAGTATAGTTTGCCGCTCCACATAGGGGCGAATTTACCAAAGGACCATGATGGGCACATGACCCCCCTGGATTTTTTCCACCATGTGTGACCCCTTCACCCCCGACACAAACCCCCAACAATAGAACAGAGCAGAGAAGTATTTGCTTGCCTCTCGCTCTCATCGCCTTTCGCTCTCGTCGTCGCACATTGCCTCTTGCTCTCGTCGCCATCTGCCTCTTCTCGTGTTGCACTGTAAGTCCTGAATCCCGACTACACACACCTCTAACGAAAATCTCTGACGAAACAGAACAGAGAGCACCTGATTGCGAGATCTGCCCCAAAATTGAATGACTCTTTAGAGCAGGGCACCAGGTTACAAGACTCCTAATTGTACTAGTTTGAATTACTTTTTGGAAGCACCTGATTGCAAGTCCTGCTCCAAATTTGAAAGACCCTTTAGAGTAGGGCACCGAGTTGCAAGACTCTTTATTATGCTTTCGACATATTGTTAAAATACTTTGGAACTATAGGTTGAAAGACCTTTTAGAAAGAAGAAATAATTTTAGTCAGTGCCAAAGTTTGATTCATCACAATTACCAATAGATAATGTTCTACCTTTGGTAATGGAAGAAGTTCCTCCTTTAGTAACATGAGATGTTCCAAAATATAAAGAATGTTATGGAGTAAATTTAGATGATTTAGAACTTGAATCAGATCCTGACCTAAGGAAAAAATTTATATTGCTATTTATTATGCTTATTGTTTATGGTGCTATTTATTCAAACCTGATATTGGAGACCAGGTCAGTGGTGACACTTTTGTTGGTAAGGAATTTACCAATTGGAAGAAGGGAAATTTTGATGAACATATTGGAAGTGTTAATAGTTCTCACTACTAAGCTTGGAGAAAGTGTCAAGATCTTGTACATCAAACACAACACCAGAATGAGGTTGAATCGAGGTTGAATCTGCTGCCTTGGAAAATACCTACGAGAAAACTTTCTTGAGGTATTAGAATACTAAAAGGCAGGCTCCACATGCATTTGCCTGCCCAAGGTTAGAATCCACGGCACCCATAAAGGCTTACCATATATTTCCATACCATCAGCGTCAATACAGGGTTCCCCAGAGCAAAAAAAATGCTAAAAATCTAATAAAATAAAACACAAACAAGTTCTTCAAATGAAATCTCTGAAATCCCCCGGTTTGGTTGCTGAGAAAACAGAGGAAACTATTCACCAACTCAGAGCGAAGAATTCACGAATTATGCTCAGTCGAGCGATACTAGTTTCGGAATTTTGATTTCTTTCACCAAAAACAAAATCCCAGCAGCCACCCAGAAATTCTTGAAGTAAGGAAAGAGAAAAACTTAGGGGTTTGAAAAAAAAATATCGAGTTTTCCGAGCTTACCCTACGGACAGATTGCCCGAGCCAGTTGACTTCCGTTTCTGAGATTACGGTCTGTTCATTTTCTCTCTGCTTTATTCTCTGCCGCTAATAGAAACTGGTGCTTTGTGTACGTATCTGTGGATTTTAGGAGACGTTTTCTGGGGCGAGGCGGATATCACGTGAGTGTCACACCCACGGATGTATAGTAGCATGGCGTAGCATATACCCCAAGTGTGTACCCAAACCCAAAATTTGGGTATTTTGTGTAATGTTCATGCTCCAATCCATCCCGAGATGGATAGCCAAAATTAGGGGTGCTACATTGAACCCCAAAAAAGGGGATTTACTCTTCATGTCCCCAAATCTGATACATTCTGTGGTGCAGGACTGTTTTTTGCGAGGTCCATCTCGGGATATCACATGAATAATCCGAACTGATCATAAATTTTAAAATATTTTTTTAAGTAACCCAGTAAAAATTAATGCAATCAGACAAATATAAGTTGTTGATCCGATTAATTCGAAAATTAGACCTTAAACTTCTCAATAAAAAACCGATATTTGGATGATGAACCTATATTTATCCAATTGTACTAATTTTTATTGAAACATTTAAAATATTATTTTAAAATTTATGAACGGTTCGGATTATTCATGTCAAATCATGAGATGGGCCCCACACAAAATAACCGTACGGAGAAGACATAGTTGGAATATTAATAAACGATTTGGAGGTTTACAGACAAAACCACGTACATAGGGGCTGTTGGGTAAGTCCAGATTTACTCCTTCACTAGCTTCTGGGTGACGGCAGTATGAAGCCCTTAATGGTAAGATATACCATTTTTTAGAGTGTTGTATGTGTCTCTCCAGTACACGTGACGTAATAGTTTTTTCCTCATGCCACATGTACGGAAACAACATAACACGTCATGTCATCTTGCACCCAATTTTGTTATTGTAATACATGTCCCGTCTAGTTATAAATTTTAATAAATATTCGAAGGTGAAATTAAGGAATACGATATTCTATTTTTGAATTGTAAAGCTAAAGTAATTTATAAAGGAGATTAAATGGTATAAAAATGGGATTTAAGAATAATAAGTATAAATAGGTAGGAATAATGGCATGCAAGGGTAAATATAGGGATTAATGAAAGGGCAAGGAGGTAAAATATTGCAAAAATCTGATTTAAAGGGTTAGTTTCCTCAACCCTAATTATACACTTATGATATTGGAGGCTATGGAGAGTTAGAGAGAGGGAGGAGAAGGTCTAGAGGGAGATTTCGCAATTCGGAGGTCTTCGGAAGGAAATCAAAGGAAGAAACCTTCTTCGACATTGTTTCTAAGGTAAATACAATTCCATTGATATAGATTTCAATATCATATCGTTTCAGATTGGGTCTAGATCGAGGATTTAAGTTTAATCTCGTTGTTGGAGAAAATCCACTAGTTGGGGTGGATTTTTGGGGAAATTGATTGTATTGGAAGGTTGTAATTGAGTCTAAATCATATATATTAAGTCCTTAGATGTTTGGAACATTGTAACAATGATGAATTGAGGTTTTGAGGCTTAACAATTGTGTTTGGCGAAGTTGAAGTCGTTCTTGGTCGAAAACGTTCTGCAGATTTTAGAGCAGAAGGGGTCCCGACCGGTTGGGATTCCATGTGCAACCGGTTGGGAATGAGTTGGCTGGTACCAACCGATTGTGCAACCGGTTGGGAATGGGTTGGCTGGTACCAACCGATTGTGCAACCGGTTAAGATATCGGTTGGGATGTGTCATGACCCAATCTCACATGAGCCATGATCGGTCAACGAGCAAGCTCGCTAAAGACCATATTTAATGAGTTTAGGGATTCATCGAACAATTTTAGATTTGAATAATAGTGGAAAAGCGTGAAATAACCCAGAGAGTGCATCACTAGTAAAATACCCATATCAATTCATTGATTGATTTGAAGATACAAAACAAGTCCCATGGGCTTATACAAGAGATCGACAAAAACTGAGACATAACAACTCCAAGGGCTCCTATTCCTGCTCCTCAAATCCTGAAAAGAGTTTTAGTAAAACGCATAAGCTATAAAGATAGAGTGAATTCAGTACATGCCCAAACTACAAGTTTTATGGACAACCAAGATTATTTTCTGCAAGTAAATCATTTCAGATAAACATAGTATGAGTGGCTCAATAGCCTCAAGAGTAGTATCATTGACCCATTCCGGTCATATCAGATTTTCGGCATCTTTCATACATGATCCTGCAACAAGTGCATATTGATTGCTTTGGATATTCCACCTGAATTGTATGACTGTCAACTAGTCTAGCAAGCCAACCAATTACAGCCTCCACGGTACCAGAACAAGGGGAGCAACCCCGTAATTTGCAAAGTGGTATGATATCACCCAATGACCATCTGGTTTGGTCTCAACCTTATAGCATGTCCCTTCATGCATGGTATCTGCCCCTGCCCCTAGCATTCAGGCTCTTATCCGTTTTTGACCGTATTCCATGGTCATGTCATGTCCGTGCCGAGAATCACATAAAATATTTTCCACTTCATGTTTGTCCATGTATAAAATGGTTTTCACAAGTTCTTCTCTTTTTATTTGCAAGAGTGATGACATAGTAGATTTTCCCGGCTCAATCGCCATAACAGTAATTCATAAAATGAGTGAACGAGTGAGTAAAATTACGAGTAAAGAAGGCATGTACAGATTCACCTTTTTCCTGGGTTGGTTCCTCTTTAAATTAACACTTCAAATCTGCCACAAAACATAAAGGATACAACTAAGCTTCTGCCGAACACTTAAGGTTACTGCCGAGTTAAACTGGGTTGAGCTGAGCTGCTGGTCCGAGATGACCAAGCTGCTCTGGCCGACTGGCCGAGCTCTGGATATCACAAGTGACCGAAGGCCTTCTGTCTGGAGGACAGTGGCTGGTTGGTAGGATCAGGAACATATTTTATTTAGCCGACGGGTTCTGGAGTCTCCTGGACCAAAGGGTCCTTATGCCGAGCTGAGGCTTTGCCGAGCAAGGCCTTGCCAAGCTGGCGGTCTGCCGGACTAAGGGTTCTGCCGAACAGAAGCTCTCTCGAGCTGAGCTCTGTCGAATAGTGGGTTTTGCCGAGAAGACGTTCTGCCGAGCAACTAGCTCTACCGAACAGTTGGTTTGCCGAGTTGTCAACAGAGGGCACTGGAAAGTTTGGTCAGCGCGGGAAATGGTGCTTCGGACATAACCGTTGGTGGAAAAGGCCATTGAGGTGGTCGCAAGACCTTAGGGCTTATTGGCCGAGCTATCGGCTGCTTAGCCGAGCTTAAATGACTAAGGGTCCTTAGAGGCGGACCGTCTCTTTCGCCGAGCAGAAGTGCTCCGGTAGGTGGGAGGTCGACAAGTGATACGGGAAGGTCAGCAGTGTTCACGAGATGGTCCGGTATGCTTCGCCGAATTGAAATAGGTTCAGCCGGAGGGTCAATAGGTTCTGCCTGGACTGGTTGGTTTAGTGCCGAACTGCCGAGCTAGGGCACAGATGTCTGGGTTGCTTCGATTAGACCAAAGGAAGGCTGCCGAGCAGGGGTCAGTGCGGCCAGGTCCTTAGATGGACTTGCCGAACAAGGGGAAGTACATAACATGATAAAACGTGGCCGAAGGACTAAGGGGCTTACCTGAGATCACAGAAGCTGTTCGGACAAACTTCTGTCGAGTTGAACACTACGGAAGCTCTGGTCCGAACAGTGGGGTTCTTTTGGTCTACTGAATGGTTCGGCCGAGCTAAGGCTGGTGGAACAGGTGGTCCGGAGGATTGATGCACTCAGAAAATATTCCAAGTGTTGGGCCCGTCGAGCAACAGGACGTCGGCAACAAAGGTTCTCTCTCTCTAGAGATTTGAATGTGGGGAAGAGTTTGGTGGAAGTGAATGCACTCCAAGGGTTGCTTGTATAGGGGTTCGGAGGGGTTGGGGTGGTGGTTGGGGACATTAATGGTTTGATTGGATTGAACCTTAATTTTGCCGAACGGGTCAGGGACTTGTCCCATCAAATGTTAGGCCTGAGCACTCTGCAGGACAGTCTGAACCTGCGACTGTGTTGTCCCATCCGCGTCAGGTGGCGGGTCAGTCCGGATGATACTGGACCCTGCAGCTCGGCACAGATGTTGTCGCGCAGCTGGCACGGGTCCGGAGCGGGGCGGTCGGTTTGGACGGCGGGCTGGGCTGAAATGGGCTGATCCGGACCAGTCTGGTCCGGCCTGTACCGAACGGTTGGGCTTCTCCCCTTTTGGGCTTCCTAGCTTGCTTCCTTAATTTTCCAAGGACCCAACACTTCAATACTAAAACTAAATGATTTAAATGCTAACTATAATCCAAAAAATATTTCTAATGATTTAATTAATTACGAAAATTCTATTTATTTGGGACGGGGTCTCACATGATGTGAAATGATAGGCCAACCGGTTGGGAATGGGTTGGCAACCGGTTGGGAGTGATTCTGTCCAAAATTTTGGTTAAGTCTTTGGGTGACGGAAAATGACTTAATAATATCCTGTAAGGATAATTCTTGGCACATTAAGGCATGTAAAGAATTGATTTATAGTTTTCTCATTTCTTATCAACTTATACTTGCAATGTGGACTGAAATTGTAGTTTGATTTGACAGGTACACTCGAGGAAGCCATTGAGGCCTCCCTCAAGGGCATGGAAAAGGTTTGAACTAGGCAAGGAAAAAGGTTTGAACAACGGTGCTGGTGAGTGTATGTCTATGGTATTTTGAGAGTACTTTGCTTGACTCTCAAAGTACATGTTTACTTGTTTAAATTATTTTGGAAGCATCTATATCATGTTTTGTACCTGGATTGAGATTGGAATGAGATGGAAACAAGCATATTTCATGATGATTATATTTGGAAGTTTACTTCCTGCAGACTACACGTTGGACGTATGAGTGAGAATTATCCTATAATACATTGGGGGTAAAGCATATTATACTATATATATGCATATGCACCTTGGAACGAAAGTTCTTGCAGACTACATGTTGGACGTGGGAGTGAGTTTTCTCCGGGTTATACACCCATTTTGGAGAGGGGACCCAGATTGGTATCTTTATGATACACTTGATGAGTGTGCTGGGCACACGAACTATCACCTATAGTGATAGCTATTTTATAAAAGAGAAATGGAAGGACGTTTTGAAAAAAAATGGGTTTCGGTCATATATACATGTAAATGCATGGGGTGCATGGGATTGGGTGAATGTGTTTTAGGGGTTGGACCCTTATTCTTGTAAAGTTCGATACTCGCATGTTTTTATTAAATTCTCATACAATTGTGAAATCAAAATGTCATATTCACACTCTGATTTCCTTGTATTTTTCTTAAATGATTGGAAACTAGGTCTTGGAGCTAGCGTTCCACTATATAGCTTGGAAGGTTAGAAGATGGAGCATGGATTTGATGGGCTTGGAGTTCATCCCATGTGATGAAGAGTTGGCTTGAGGATTTTCTTTTCCTTTGTAATAAGGGTTTGTAATCTTTTTGTTGGTACTTGTTATTGGCGACCTCTTTAGTACTTATGTTAGTATTAGTTGATGATAGAAGCTTTTGGGGATTTCTTTTAACCACTTGATGTTAGAATTGTAACTTAGAATCTTATTAACTCTTGGTTTAAAAGTTAAGAAAAATTTTATTTCCGCGTAATTTTTAGTAAGTTTTGGTAAGGGATGTTACAACTTGGTATCAGAGCTTAGGTTGAAGGTCCGAGTTAGGGGACCATGTGATTGATGGAAACTGTACTCGAGGTATGAGTTTGAGGTAATTGTTGGAAGTTGGGGTGTTAGCGTTTTGGGACTATTATGCGTGTCTTTGACACCCATGGGACTTACCTCGAAATCCGATTAGAAGAACGCCTGATCAACGTCCTCTTCCTATGGGAAGTCTTGGAAAGTTAAGTGGAAAAGCATAGTACAACAAAATGCTAAGGTTAGGGTGGCTAAGTAGTGGACCATAGGATGTCGAGTCATGCTTTGAGTCATTGAGGTCTGTTGACTAACACGTGAGTTTTATATCTGACACTTGTTTCCACCATGTTGTTTCTTGTTGTGTGATTGTCAGGAAGCAAATGGAATGCAATAATCAGACAGTTGAAAGGATTGTCCAAATAGGGGAGATGTGAAATGTTTGACGACAGTAATAACTCAAGGGATATTTGGCCAGTGACGCTATCACGACCCGATCCAAAAGGGGTCCATGACCGGCCAATAAGCAAGCTCGCAAAGGCCTACTAACAACGAGTTTAGGGATTTCACAACATATAGCAGAAGCATTTGAACAAAATCCAGTGCGCATGATTTCATTAATTCCATAACATTACAAGGATGATACAAAAGGAGGCTCATAAACTGCCTCTACATTAGGATGGATAAAGACATATCGAAAGTATAATAAATAGCGGCGCTCCAAGCTAATCCTCATCAGTACCTGAAAAAGGTTTTAAGAAAATGCATAAGCATAAAGCTAGAGTGAATCACAATATATCAAGGCTACAAGTTTCCATGGATAACAACATGTTATCAAAACCATCTTTCCTTCCTTTTGAACATAATATAGGGATGGCTTATTAGCCCAAAAACCTGTATCTGTATATGATTTTCCAAGTCAAGCCTATGGCCTTCTCAATGTCCTTCAGCGCATAGCTTACTTTTGTTTGCATGTTCATTTCCATTTTCATTTCGATATTCCGACATGATTTTATCATGCTGCTCTTCACGGTACCCGTAATCCCTGGGGAGCTACCCCAGATAGCATAAATGCAGAGTCGTGATATCACTGTGATCAACCTGGTTATTGATCCCTTATTTCCCCCTCCTCGCCAGTTTCTGAATCCTCCCCCGGCGGCGAGCTACCGTGTCACCGTCCATGCCGTTCAATCATAAAACATCTTTGTTGTTTTGCCAATCCATGATAATAAAAGAAGAGTGCATGCTATTTTCCTTTTTTGTGATGAGACAACATAGTAGAGTGAATGCTCAATAGCATAAATCGTATATTTACAAATGATTAGCACGTTTAAAAAGTCGTACGAGTAAACAAGGTATATAGTGATTCACCTTTAATCCTGGAAATAACCCTTTCTCTAACTTCAAATCCTCAAATCTGCCAAAGATAACTTTAAAACATCATTGCCATTGATTTCTAATGTTCTGCCGAGCTGGGCTGCCGGACCAGACCTGGCCGAACTGCCACTAGTCGGCTAGCCGAGCTCATGGCCGAAGGCCTTCTGTCCGGAGGACAATGACCGACCGGTTTAGTGTTGGAAACTGATTAATGTTGATTCGGAGGCATTCTAGACCGAAGGGTCCTATTGCCGAACTAAAGGTTAAGCATTTTCCTCTGATTTGCCGAACAGCCGAATAAAGGGCTGCCGGTCTAAAGATCCTGCCGGGCTAAGAGCGGGCCGAGCAGAGAGTCTGCCGAACAGCCAGAAGGGATGCCGAGCTAAGGGTTAGTGTGGGAATTAAGTGGTTCGGGCTAACGACTGGTCGAAATGGATTACAAGACTAGATTAATGGCTTCTGGAATGATTGCCGACCAAACCGAGACTCAGTCGAGCTAAAATGGCCGGGTCTCAAATTGCCGTTCTGCCAAACACTGGCAGCTCGGGAACACTACCTTTGGGAGTTCTGATGGGTCAAAAAGGTTAACAAGGTAAGCACAAGCTCAATGGACTAATCGTACGAACAAAATGGGGTATAGCCGAACTAAAATGAGTAAGTTAAGAAATGGCGGACCGTCCATTCTGCCGAGCAGCGGTGCTCCGACAAGTGGGAGGTCGACAGTGTTTGAAAAGGAACAACTAAGGTACTGCAGCGGTCCGGGAAAATGTGCCGAGCTGAGGTAAGTTTAGTCGGAGGGTCCAAAGAGAATCAGGACCTATTTGGCTTAGTGCCTAACTAAAATGCTAAGGCCAAGTGCTCCGGCAGAGCTAAGAGTGGTCTGACGAGCTGATTAGAGTGCGGCTAAGTCCTTTAATGGACTTGCCGAATGGAAACATAAAGATAAATTAATGATCCAAAGGACTTAGAATATACCTGAGTGGCTCCTGGTCTGGCAAAGGTCTTATCGAGCTGGGGATTGTCCGGGAGAGCTGGTCCGGTCAGGGGTGAATAATGGAATCTGGAGGTCTTTCGAACAAGTGATGGAGGAGTAAGGGCTGATCGGGCAAAGGTTTTGGCCGAACAGAGGTACCGAACAACTAAGTATCCGGAGATTAGCTCTTTCTCTCTAGAATGAATGTTTGGAGGAAATTCTGGTGTGTGACTTGAATGCTTGAAGGAGGAATGCTTATATAAGGGTTCGGAGGATCTGGGGTGGTTATTGGGATCAATTAATGTTGATTGGATCCTTCCTTAACCTGGCCGAACGGCTCAGGGTGTTGTCCCATCTGGGTCAGGTCTGAGCACCTGACCTGATAGACTGCAACCTGGGACAATCTGCGACGTGTTGTCCCATCAAGTCAAGCAGCGGGTCTGTCCGGATGGGACGTGGCCCTGACATCCGGCAGACTGCCGCACAGTCGGTTTCGCAGTGCGGGTGCGGGATGGGCTGGTCGGCTGGGCCGACCTGGGCTGGTCCGGCCTGGGCCGATCCGGCCTGGGGGGTTTCGGACAACTTTGGGCTGGGTTTCTTAGCTCTTTCTAACTCTTCTTTTTCATATTCTTGGGCTCTTAGCCTACTACAAGCCTTATATATATTTATTGAACATGGATCTTGCTTTATTATTTCTATTTAGCTTTAAATGAAATCTTAAAAATTCTAGAAAATAAAATAAACTTTATTTAATTCATTTATTCGGGTCGAGACCTCACATCCTCCCCAACTTAAGAAGTTTGGTCTCTCAAACTTAAATGGCTGCATAAAAGATGAAATGGTAAAGATCATACCTTATTCGAATAGCTATGGATATTTTAGGCGCATATCGCTCTCTTTCTCCCATATGGCTTCGTTCCCTGATTGGTTCTCCCACCAAACTTTGATGAGTGGAATGACTTTGTTTCTGAGCCGCTTCTCTTGCCGATCTATGATTCGGACAGGTCGCTCTTCATATGCTAGGTTTCTTCCGATCTCGACGGTTGGTTGAACTAGAATGTGCGTAAGGTCTGAAACATACTTCCGAAGCATATATATATGAAATGCGGCGTGGGCATTGGCTAGATCTGGGGTGAGTGCTAATCGGTAGGTGACTGGTCCGATTCTCTCAAGGATCTCGAAAGGTCCGATGTAGCGAGGGTTGAGTTTTCCTCTCTTTCCAAATCTGATGACGCCTTTCATAGGTGATACCTTCAAGAATACCTTATCTCCTTCTTGAAATTCCAGCTCCCTTCGTCGTGCATCAGCGTAGCTCTTTTGTCAGTCCTGGGCTATCTTCAGCTTGTCCTGAATGAGTTTGATCTTCTCGGTGGTTTCCTGTACGATTTCTGGTCCCGTGGGTGCTTCTTAT
>NMUG010002986.1:0-15303 GCA_002855965.1 Monotropa hypopitys
TTTTTGAAACAGATGGAAAAATATTTAATTTTTCGGAATGCGACAAACTACTCTCCTTACAAAAATTTCGTCCTCGAAATTTCCAAGATAAAAGGGCCGAAACACGCCACGACGAGGAGGATAATGCCCAATAGCACCAAATGCTTGAATGGGTTCGCAAAGAGAACCAGCAACAACAACAAGGGAGTTCCACTCAAAACAACTCCACCAACGAACAACTACGCAAAAGAGGTCCGCAATTGACAACAGTTTCATCCAAACAGCGCTCAACAAACTAGTAAAAATATGAATCATCACTCACACATAGTATCACAACTATATAGAATTCTCATAATAACAAGCACATATTTAAAAGAGATCTACACACTCACCTTATGTGCAAGAATCACAATAAAAGTTACTTCGCAGCCTTGGAAGGTCCCGGCTCCTCACCTGAATCAATATCATGGCATTAAACCAACATTTGATATGATTTGGGCTTATAATATACTAATTAAATAATTGACTATTTTTAAACTGTTCAATAGGGTCCCCGAAATAATCCCTAACACTTCTCATAAACGTTCTAGATCCAAACCTGGGACAAATCCCATTAAAAAGCCCAAAAAGCCATTTCGCTCGATCCTTCACTCGAGCGAACGTCGAGCGAAACATGGTTCGCTCGAGCGAAAAATCTCGCTCGACTCTAGTGGATTTTGACAAAATTGCTTCGCAAGCCCAAGGCTTCCGCTCGACATTTCGCTCGAGCGAAGCTCGAGCGAAACTAGCGATTTTCGAACAATGAAGAATGGCGATCTTTTTATCTTTAACCCATAATCACTAAACTTCATTTTTTGTACCTCAAATCCTAAAAATTTCCTTCTAACAATGTGTTCTAAACATAAGGGTCCTCAACATACTTGATTTTGGGGTTTTACACTACCCTCTAACTCCACCAATTTCATCAAAAATCATCTAGATCTAGAAATTAACCCCAAAAATGAGATTAACACAAAAATCCTTAATCCACCCTTAATCATGGACGAAATCAAAAATCAAAACGGTAAAAAGCAACTTACTTGCTCTAGGAACGAAGTTGTAGATGAATTTTCTTCAAATGGTCACCCGATCTCCTTCCTCAAGCCAAGAACCCTAGCCTCCTCTTCCTCTTCCTCTCTAATCACCTCTAGAATGCACTTAGGCTTAGGAACAATGAGGGATTAGCAACCCTTCTAACCCTAATAAGGTTTTTAAGGCCCAATACCCTTTTGCCTCTCTTATAACCCTCTAATCTCCCTTGCCTACCCTCTTCCTAACTTCCAACACTTAGAGTATTTTATATATATATATATTACTCAATTGTATAAAACCCTCACTAATTAATTAAAAACTCTTCTAACCACCCAATACATTAGTTTTCTTCACTCTATCTTTTATTAATATTTTTCTTAATCGATTTAATATTTTTAGGAAATTGAGACGGTTCTTACAACTCTCCCCCACTTAAGAAATTTCATCCTCGAAATTAGAATACGTACTAGATACGAAAAGATATGGATACTTTATTCTCATAGCATCCTCGGCTTCCCAGGTGGCTTATTCTATGCCATGATGCTTCCAAAGTACCTTCACCCATGGTACCACCTTGGAGCACAAGACTTGCTCCTTCCGATCCAAAATCCACAATGGTTCTTCGACATACAAAAGATTCTCATGAATCTCAACCCCTTCGTCTTGCAAGATATGAGATGCATCCCCAATGAACTTGCGAAGAGCAGATACATGAAACACATTATGTATACGAGACAATTCTACAGGTAGTGATAGTCGATAAGCGCAAGCGTCAATCTTTTCTACAATCTCATACAGCCCAATATACCTTGGCACTAACTTTTCCTTACCTTTGAAACAAATGACTCCCTTCCAAGGAGAGACACGAATAAAAACATGATCATCCACTTTAAACTCTAGATCTCGCCGACGATTATCAGCGTAACTCTTTTGTCGACTCTGGGCAACTGTCAACCTCTCTCAAATCAATCTTACTCCATCAACCGACTATTGAATTAATTCCGGACCCAACAACTGGCGTTCCCCAACTTCACTCCATCAAATAGGTGTACGACACCGCATTCCATACAAGGCCTCATAAGGGGCCATTCCAATACTAGACTGAAAGTTGTTGTACGCAAATTCGATCAATGGAAGATAATCATCCCATTTCCCCAAAAAATCCAACACACAACCCCTTAACATATCCTCTAGGGTCTGAATAGTTCTTTCCGACTGCCCATCGGTTTGAAGATGGAAAGTCGTACTGAACTTCAAAGAAGTTCCCAATGCTTGCTGCAAGCTGCGCCAGAATCTGGATGTGAATTTTGGATCCCTGTCACTCACAATGGACACAGGTACCCCATGCAATCGCACAATCTCTTCAATGTATAATTTGGTGTATCTATCGGTAGAGTAAGTGACACGTACTGGTAAAAAGTGAGACGATTTAGTCAACCGATCCACTATTATCCAAATAGAGTCACACCCTTTACTACAATGCGGTAATCTCACCACAAAGTCCATTGTAACATGCTCCCACTTCTATTCGGGTATAGGTAAATTCTGAAGTAATTCCACAGGTCTTTGATGTTCAACCTTTACCCTTTGACAAGTCAAACATTTAGCCACAAATTCAGCAATATCTCTCTTCATCCCCTTCCACCAAAAGTTCTCTCTCAAAATTCTATAAAGCTTATTGCCACCCGGATGCATGACATAAGCCGAACAATGAGCTTCTTCTAAAATACTCTTCTTCAAATCAACATCGTCTGAAACACACATTCTTGACCCAAACATCAACATACCATCATCTCGGATTTTAAACTCACTCTGCTCCCCATTAAGTACTCATTGCCTCACCTTCTTTAAAGTATCATCAGAATCTTGGCTTACCCAGATTTGATCTACAAATGTAGGACGTATCGAGAAATGATCCAAAATCGCATTACCATCACCTATGACTAACTCAGCATTCAATTTCTTCACTTCGCAAAAATTCTCAATCCGTACACATCTAACACACGCTAGACTCCCAGATGATTTCCGACTCAACGCGTCGGCCATCACACTGGCTTTCCCTGGATGGTAGTTAATCGAACAATCATAGTCCTTGATAAGTTCCATCCACCTTCGTTGTTTCAAATTAAGTTCTTTTTGAGTGAACAAATACTTGAGACTCTGATGGTCGGTATAGATCTCACAAGTTACCCCATAGAGATAATGATGCAACTTCTTCAATGCAAAAACCATGACAGCCAACTCCAAATCATTAACAAGATAATTCAATTCATTAGGCTTCAACTGACGAGAGGCATAAGCAATGACTTTACCCCTCTGCATCAACACACAACCCAGTCCATGCAATGCAGCATTGCTATAAATCACCATGTCATTAGTTCCATCTGGAACCGATAATACTGGTGCAGATACAAGCTTCTCTTTCAGGATACGGAAGCTATCCTCACACTCTTCCGACCAAACAAACTTTACATTCTTTCGAATTAATTTTGTGATCGACAAGGCTATAGCAGAAAATCCTTGAATGAAACGGTGATAATAACTAGCCAAGCCCAAGAAACTCCGAATCTCTGACACATTGATTGGCTGCTCCCAACCTACCACAGCTTCTACCTTCTTCAGGTCCATACGAATTCCATCACTGGAAATAACATGACCCAAGAATACCACACTGCTCAACCAGAACTCACATTTATTGAATTTTCCGAACAACTGCTTTTCCCGCAATGTCTGAAGCACAACCATCAAGTGTTGCTCATGCTCCTCTTCATTACGAGAATACACAAGGATGTCATCAATGAAAACCACAACAAAAGAATCAAGATAAGGTTGAAAAACCCGATTCATCAAATCCATGAATACAGCTAGAGCATTCGTAAGCCCAAAAGGCATAACCAGAAACTCGAAGTGACCATATCAGATTCGAAAAGCTGACTTAGGTACATCACTATCTCTAATTTTCAACTGGTGATATTTCGACCTCAAGTCAATTTTCGAAAACACTATTCCCATTGCAATTGATCAAATAGATCATCAATTCTAGGTAGAGGATATTTGTTCCTCACCTTATTCAACTGACGGTAATCTATGCACGTTCTCATAGATCCGTCCTTCTTTTTCACAAACAAGACAGGTGCACCCCACGGAGATATATTGGGTTAAATAAAACCCTTCTCAAGATAATCTTTTAGTTGCACCTTTAGTTCGTACAATTCTGCCGGTGCCATTCTATACGACACAATAGAAATTGGACTAGCCCCAGCCACCAACTCTATGGTGAACTCAATTTCTCTGTCCGGCACAATCCCTGGTAATTCATCCGGGAACGCATCTTCAAACTCCCGCACTACTGGAATATCAGCAATACATACTTCCAATTTCTGGGTATCTACTACATGAGCCAAATACCCCTGACATCCCTTACTCAACAAGGTTCTAGCGTCAATACAGGATATAAGTTGGGTCTTATCAAAAACTTTCTCACCAAAAATCTTCACTTCTTCTTAACCCAGAATTTTAAACACAACCTCCTTACGAAGGCAATCAATCACCGTATGATGGGATGACAGAAAGTCCATCCCTAAGATGACATCAAAATCTACCATCGGAATGAGAACCAAATCCACAAAGAAAGATTTGTCCCCAACTACAAACTCACAACTCAGATAACACAACCCCACAATAATGGTTTCACCCATTGGAGTTGAAATCGATAAGGCACAGGATAAGGAAAGTGAAGTCTTGCTCAACATACTACTAAAAGATGTCGACACAAAAGAATGTGTAGCACCCGAGTCAAGCAATATATGAGCATAGTGCCCGGCCAAAAGAAAAGTACCTGTAACCACATCTGGAAATGCTTCTGCTCCCCGCTTAGTCAATGCAAAGACCCTTCCTTGCATAGTATTTGCGCTAGTACCCGTACCGGTAACCACCGGTGCATTTCCCACAGAAGAAGCTGCCAGTCCATTCTATCTTGGACACTGCGGAGCCTTATGCCCTCGCTCCCCACAAGAATAGCATTTGAAATTCAGTGCACCATTATTCTTACCCGAACAGTCCCTAGCAACATGACCCACTTCACCACATCGGAAGCATCGTCAGTCATCACTAGGTCCGCTAGCCACTGACTGATTGTCACCACCATGTTTGTTCCAAGTGTTGCCTGACTTGGATCCACCACAATTCTTCTTTGCAAATGATTTGTTGTGTCCACCTTTGGAAACACCACTCTCACTAGTGGTTCTACCAGACCACTTCTCACCAGACTTGCTTTCTTCGCCCGATGTTCCATCATATAATCCACATCTCTTCCAATCTTCCTAGTCATATCCATAAGATCAGCATAATCTCTCTCTCTGAAAGAAGTCAGTCGGGTAGCAACATTGGCATTCAAGACATGCCTGAAACGTTGACAACGCCGTTCGTCCGTACTTACCAATTCCACAGAAAAATGAGATAAAGCCGCAAACTTTGCCTTGTACTCTGTCACAAACATAGACCCTTGCTTCAAGTAGAGGAAGGCATTCTCTTGATCCAGTCGGTATGTCGCTGGACAATATTGATCATTGAAGCCTTTCACAAACAGCTCCCATGTCACCACACGAGGAGCTACAGCAACCTCCCCAATCACCGACATCGTCACCTGCCTGTTGTATGACTCCCACCAAAACAGTCCCTTCAAGTTGAAGGTAACCAAATTTACATTTTGAGCATCAGGTACACCCATAGTAGGGAACACTCTTTCGACTCCTCGCAACCATACTCCTGTCAATGAGGGAGATACTGTCCCCTCAAAATCCACCGGGCAGAGGCATCGAAAACGATCAAGTACATTTGTGGCGGCCTCACCTGCCTGCTGATTCAGCTGCCACTGCATAAATGCAGCCTGATTCTCCAGAAACTGGGCCATAGCGGCCTCTACTCTCTCTGCATTAGTCATAACCGGAGGATTCACTGGCGCCGGAGGTTGATTTACCTCTCCTTCGACAGGACCAGTCGAAGTGGCATCCTCAACATGCTCCATAGAAATTCTGTCCAAACATCGAAGTTCACATTTATCATCACAATACTTAGTATTAAAACTCATAGTACCAAGAAATATAATATGATATCATGCACCTACATCTGACACTCTATGGTTCACTCACAAGACATGTCCCTAAACACAAACCTAGACTCGAATTCCGATGCATTGTGCTTTTCCAACTAGCTTCCAAAGACCTCTTATTTAAAAATACATTGATCAGGCGCTTTTCAAACCAGATTTCGAGGTAGTCCATCGGGTGCCAAAGTAACATACACAACAGTTTCGAAAAAAAATGACAACCAACTCGCACCAACTCTCACCTCAAGAGACTTTTCACTATAAGTCATACCTATTCAAAGGATCATATAGACCTATAGCTCTAATACCAATTTGTGATCGATCTTTAGCCTTTCGAGGCATTTGTTTCTCCGTTGATAATACAATCATCTCTCGTTTGGCTACCCGTGGAAGTAGGTATACACACCGTATACTGAACCATGTTATATCTGTGTGTTATGTGTTCTTTATCTTTTTCTGTTCTGTTTATCGTATTCATATCATTGCACATTCAATCGCATATGTGTTTGTGATCCGTGCTTCCGCACAACAAACTGGTATTAGAGCCCAAGTTTCAGGTCTAGGGTTTGCTTTCGATGATTGTTTTGATTTGATATTGAAGGACGATGACATGTCGCGTTTCAGAAAACCAAGATCGATCAGCTACGTCAGATCAGTTGGAAAATCCTTTCTCCTCCTCCCAATCAGGTTCGTGTTACAGGCCCGGGGCATCAAGACCAGTGATTTCTTCTACAAAATTTAACGTAGAAAAGTTTGACGGCACCAACAACTTTGGCATGTGGAAGTGTTAGGTGTTGGATGTTTTGATCCAACATGAGTTGGATTGTACTTTGAAGGACAAGCCCGATGAAATCAACGACAAAGATTGGAATCGCATCAATCGGCAGGCATGTGGTTTCATACGGTTGTGTCTCGCAAAGGACCAGAAGTACTTTGTTATACGGGAAACAAAGGCAAAAGATTTGTGGAAAAAGCTCGAGGATAAGTTCAAACTACTTTATATGTGCCGACAACAGACCATATAAACCTTACAAACAAAACCAGCAACAAGAACCACTAAGCATGCCTTCTAAAGTTGCGCCTTTTATGTTTGACTCTAGACCAATGATACAACAAAAAGAGTGAAAATGGCGACCCAGTGCACGAAAATCCCGCATATGTGGGGTATGGGTAAGGGTTGATTTAAGAAGTCTTACCCCTATACGCATAGAGACCTAATGATTTGTTTCTCATCACAGTCCAGCTCGTCTGAATCTCCTATCTTTCTTCCTTCTACAACCTCTTGCAAAACAATGATTCAAGGTCCACAAGGTGGGGGTTGTGTCCCTGAACCACCTCTAACGTCCAAGTCAATCCTCTGGAATGAGAAGAATAAGAAAACTAGAAGATGATTGAGAGAGGAATAAATTTCGTACATTTACTGTAGTGTTTTACATGGTTTTATATGGTAGTCTGCCTGTTTCGTCAATCTTAACCACACTTGCCAAAGAATGTGGGAGCATATCACCATTACCATATTTGGTGGACGCTTCTATAATGGATTCCTTGATTGTCAATGCTTCTCTCGGTCAGTCAGACGCCCATTACAGGTTTATGGACGTTGCTCTATGACTGTGAGAGTATGCTGACCAAGCTCTTATATTGAGCTGACCTGTTTACTGCCGTGTTGTTGGCTCGGCCCTACACCTGCTGATCTAGTATGCTCGGCCCCTTATTAGCTGCTCCCCTATTGCTGAGCTCCTGATCGGGTCAGGAGGTTAGGAACACTTTTTCGAACGGCGGTTACATTCTCTTGGAGATCGTGCACATTTAATGCCATTTCTACGTGTACAGATTTGGGGCTTGAGCACACCTTTTGGTGCTTCATCTTTAATCGTGACCGTTGATTGTCCCTTCTTAAAAGAAACAAGTTCGGTCGATTGGCGTCCTGTTTTAAATTTCATCATTTTCTTACATCGCCTTCATTCCAGTACCTCTATTCATCCTTCATCTTTCATTCGCTCTCAGACTAGTGCGTTGGGGATCCCTCTAGGTACGCTCCTGGTTCTCATCCTTTAATCTATATCATTCCTCGTCGATTCAGGTTCTTCACCCCGTTCTATGGCTAGTTCCAGCAAACCAGCCATTCTCTTCCTTTGTTGGTTGAAGAAGACATTGAAACAGATGTCAAAAATGCCCCTAGTTGGCTGTGAATACACGAGGCTAATGGCTTTGGGCGAGGGTCCGGCAGTGGTTCATCCTCTAAGGAACCCCCTTACTGAAGATGAGTTTACTTCTTGGGGCTATGAGTCTTCTCTGTTTATATCCAATTTGGAGTTAATTAGGGAAACATATCAGATCTATAATCACGTATCTCTTAGGATACCCAAGCAAGGCGAGAGTGCCTATTCGAGTGTCCCACGTGAGGCTTTTATATATGTAGGAGCCCTAGAGGGGGGTCTGCGCATTCCCATTCCCCCGATTGCCTGAGAAGTTTTGGCTCATTTTTGGCTTTCTCCTACTCAACTTACCCCAAATGCCTGGAGGACACTGATCGGGTGTGCCTTCTTATAGAGTGCTTCATTGTAAGGAAAGTCTTTTATCTATCGAGGTCTTCTTTATCTATACAATCTGAAGGAGACCTCTATGACTCGAGGGTGGTGGTACTTCTCCAAAAGAGATAAAAGAGATCTCATTAAGGATCTTCTGTCGTCAAACAAATCATGAAAGGACAAGTTATTCTTTGTCAGAGGCCCAGATTGGGAATTTAATCCTTGGGAAGACAAAAAGAGCTTCCATATTTGTTGGCAGTTGTGCTTCCACTCCTATGACAGTGAGCACTTCATTTAGTCGAGCTCTTTCCTTCAACAATGTGCTCTTTTAACCACTTTTTCTATTCTTAGGTCGGGAGCACGCAAGTATCTTCGAGAAGAAGCTAGACGAGAACTCTAGTGCTCACAGCCATCCCATACACAAATTTCTCCTTCTCGTCACACCAGAGTCTTTAGCCACTCACCTACTTCGCCCAGAAGTTGGAATTAAGGTTCTTGCCCTAGAAAGAGGTATAAACCTTTAGTTGTTTTTAATGCTCCGATAACTCTGATACCGATCATGTTTACTACTTTCTTCAAGATGCTGAGATGTCCAAGCAACAGAAAGGTGCTCCCCTGCTTTCTAAGGGCCCAACAAATCCTATTAGAAGGAAGAGTGCCGAGGATAAGGACATTTCTGCACTCATGAGCACCCCAATGCCTAGTAGGGTGAAGAAAGGCATCTTGATTAAGAATGACATGCTTCCTCCTAAGGGGAAAACTGTCGATCCCACAGCTTCTCTTGATAAGGCTACTGGAAAAAAGCCCATGGTGCAAACAGATCAACTAGTGGCTCCTCAGACTGCTGCTCATCCGCCTGAAACTACTGAGATGAAGGTTCATTTGAACAGACATGACGATGGCCCGTCAAAACTGATGGATCCCGATGTGGTTTTAAAGAGAATGATGCACTTATCTCAGCCTTTTGACATTCGAGTTTTATCGTTAACCAATCTGGTGGACATCTACCGAGGAGGCCTATTCGACCTCAGGAAGGAAATGTTAAGTCACTTTACTGTCCAATGACAAGGTTGCACTCAAGACTATGAACAAAAGCCTAGCTACGGACAAACAAACCCTATCAAAGGAGTCCTCTTCTGCTCGACGCTCCAAGGAGAAGGCTGAAAAGGCCTTCGAAGAAGCATCCCAGGCTCGTGATACAGCTGTGGCAAGTTATCAACCCGTTGCCCTTGAATTAGAAGAAGTGAGGGCTGAGCTAGAGGATCACAGAAAGCTTGCTGAGGAATAACTAAAGGAGCGAGAGGACAAGATTGCTACCCTAGAGGCCCAGAAATACGCATTCAACAATGCTTTTCGAGGAGACATTATTGCTGAATATAAGGAGTTTTAAGAGTTTCTTCAAGAGATGGAGGACCTGAAGTTGGAGATAGCCACCGCTAGAGTTAAGTATGATGGGTATAAGCAGCGAACTACTCATTACTTTTCCCAAGGCTTTGAGACTCTCAAGGCAGCCTGCTCTGCTCATCACTGAGAAATTGACTTCTCTATTTATGATCCATCTCCGAAAGATCTTGGTGCCATCACAAAGGATTATAGCTCAGACGATGGGACATCAGAGAACCCTGTTGATGTAGATCCTGGGGAGGAAGATGCTGAGAAGGCTACCACTAAAACCAATATTGAGGTCATCCCTATCTCCGAGGGCATAGAGGCTCCTGGAAAGACTGATCCTGTACTAGAGGGATAACGCTATCAATTTTATTTTTTAGATGGAATTTTTCTAAGACCTCATTTTCTCTTCAGACTTTGTAAAGATTTAATTTTGTTTTGTTTTGTTTTGTCATACTGGGTGACAAAATTGTAGTATACCTTTTTCAAAAAATGCTGAATTCCTGACAGCGCGGCAGGCCCCATACGCCTCACCCTCAGCATGTATGAGGAGGTAAATACCCGGGCACCAGCGACCCTACTCCTAAACGGCTGCTCATATTACAGCACGGATCGGCCTCACTATCCCGCACACGGGCGGAGTGAGACTCGACCCCAAGTAAAGGGTTGTAGCTGGTATAGTACTTCACTTCCGTTGTGATGGACATTTCTTTGTCTTAGCAAGTGTAACTCTTAGTACATGGCTATTCAAGTTGGATGACCTTTACTAAACAATTGCATCCTGGTTTATTTGTGTGACATAGCGTTAAATCCCGTAGGATTGTTTAGTCGATCAGTCTTGTTGCTCTAGCCAATCTTGCTACTTTAGCTGGGTTGTCGTGGCCTGATGTTCTGTAGCACTGTCGGGCTGAGCAGTCTTGCTGCTTTGTTGGGACGTCGTAGCACCAAGTCCCGTAGGACTATCGAGTTGAGCAGTCTTGTTGTTTTGTTGGGATGTTGTAGCACCAAGCCTCGTAGGACTGTCGAACTGAGAAGTTTTACTACTTTGTTAGGATGCCATAGCACCAAGTCCCGTAGGACTGTCGAGCTGAGCAATCTTGTTGGTTTGTTGGGATGCCATAGCACCAAGTCCCATAGGACTGTCGAGTTGAACAGTCTTGTTGTTTTGTTGGGATGCCGTAGCACCAAGTCCCGTAGGACTATCGAGCTGAGCAGTCTTGCTGTCTTGTTGGGATGCTGTAGCACCAAGTCTTGTAGGACTGTCGAGCTGAGTAGTCTTGCTGCTTCATTGTAGTTATCGAAAATAATTATTGTTCTAGTCATAAAAGACAAACACCACCATGACAGGAGAAGAGGCCTTTCTGGGCTTTTTATTAAATAGGTAAAAATGATAAGAGATGAGTAATGTCAAAGCTAAACAAATAAAATTATTTACAGTACAACTTCAAGTATTCGGCATTCCAAGAGCTGGGTATCAGATCTTTTAATTTTTTTCTCAAATAGTTAGTATTTTTAGAAGTCAAGGTGAGGATTTATTTGAAAAACAATTAATATGCCCATTCGAACAAATTGATTTTTGAAAAATTCTTTTCATAATTTGGAAAAACACACACCTTGTTTTTTTTATTTTAAAAAATATTACTAAATTTTAGATAAACAAAATTTCAATATTTTCTTGATTTTATATTTCCAATTTTTTATATGGTGTGGAACACCCTAGATTTTATCATTTTATCATTTTTCGATTGTATCATTTTCAATTTTTTCAATTTTCTGCACTCAATTTCGAAAACCCATTTCTTTACAAAATTGTCCCTGTTTTGAATACCGAATTTCCAAAATTCTCTCGTCATTGTTTTCTGATAATCTCTCTTAACTTGTGAAAGCTAAGGGTATGTAGCGAACACATAGTCCTAACAGTGTACCTGTCCTAGTTTAATAAGTTCTAGAGTTTTCTATATGCAACAACTGTGTAGTTTGATATAGGAACATCGGGCCTAGCAGCCACTATATACTTAACGCATACCATAGATCACATATTGCAGCAGTCAAGCGGTACTATAAGTCATCATTGCCTTTGGCTTGCTAACCTCCCCGACATAGCTCAAGTCCTGTAGATCCCTTCAAAATATCGAGTGACACTAGCGGGGACTTTGAGACATTGATGCATATGCTAAGTGTAACACTCATCTTAATTAAATTCCATCAAATGAATTATTAAGAGTGAATTCATATTTTATGCTAATATAAATTGTTGCATGTTTATAGATGTTATCATGCAAGAGGTGAAACGTGAGGTAGAAAGGGTGTTGAGTCATATATGTTTTCCATTCGAGAAATATGGTGTGTTGCATTATGAGGGATGGTTTTGTTGGATTCACAGAAGGATATTCGCACCATGTTCTTCAGCTCGGGCAAAAGCGCACAAGGGATAATGAAGCAGAGAATATCTGTTTTTCAGAAAAGGATCTCGTTGGAGTGCAAGTCTCGCACAATGATGCCCTGATCATCACTCTGGAAATTGCCAGGTATGATACAGAATGAATTTTGGTTGACCAGGGCAGTTCAACCAAGATTCTTTATTTTGATGCTTTTAAGAAGATGGGATTGACAGAGATGAATTTGCAAGAAGCCAGAATTTTTTTGATAGGATTCAGTGCTGAACCAGTATGGCCTCTTGGGTTGGTGATTTTACCTGTCCGTGCTGGAAGGGTGACATTGAATACAGAGTTATTGGTTGTTCATGTTCTCTCGGCCTATAATGCTATTGTAGGCTGCACATGGATGCATAGGATGGGAGCAATTCCATCCACATATCATCAAGTACTTAAATTCTCAGGTCTTAAGGGAATTGAGTGCATAAATGGGAACCAAGCAACAGCTAAAAGTTGTTTTGTGGTTTCTTTATAAACAAAACAAAGAGCAGAACAGGTCAAGTCCATTGAAGTGCCTAATCAACCAGTTTTGGAGGATGTTGGAAAGAATCCAGAAGATAGGGTGATGGAAAACTGAAGAATGTTCTTGCTCACCCAATTGACGAGGAGCGTTATTTTTTATTGGTGAAGAATTGGCAGAGCAGGATGAAAAAGATTTGGTCCAACTTTTGTTGGATCACATAGATGTATTTGCATGGACTCCCCAAGAAATTCCAAGCATAGATCCAGAGGTTATCAGTCATCATTTGAATGTCAACCCGAATTACAAACTAAATATATCGAAAAGAAGGAGATCGGCAGTGCAACATACAGAGATAGTGATCGAAGAGGTGGACAACTTGTTAAAAGTGGGGGCAATATGGGAGGTGTATTACCCTGATTGACTGGAAAACACAGTGGTGGTAAAAAAAGAGAGCAAATGGAGAGTATGTGTATACTTTATAGATTTGAACAAGACATGCCCAAAGTAGAGCTTTCCTTTGTCGAAGATAGATGAGTTGGTGGATGCAATAGTTGGATTCAAGAGAATGAAC
Source organism: Monotropa hypopitys (assembly GCA_002855965.1). Classification (NCBI taxonomy): domain Eukaryota; kingdom Viridiplantae; phylum Streptophyta; class Magnoliopsida; order Ericales; family Ericaceae; genus Monotropa; species Monotropa hypopitys. Next base: position 13,547 of record NMUG010002986.1, read on the forward strand.
TTCCTTGATGCTTATAGAGGATACCATAAAATAGCCATCTATGAACCAGACGAGCAAACGACTTCTTCCATTACTCCTAGGGGTATTTTTTGTTCTAAGGTCATGCCATTTGGTCTGCGCAATGCTGGGGCACCTTACTAGAGGCTAGCCACCAAAATATTGAAAGACATGATTGACAAAAACTTGGAGGTTTATATTGATGATATGGTGATCAAGCCTAAGGAGCCAGAATCTCATTTGGTAGATCTGCATCAAGCATTTGAGGTACTTAGAAATTTTAAATTAAAACTAAATGCTTCAAAATGTGCTTTTGGTGTCAATTCAAGGAAATTCCTTGGCCACCTAGTGACCAAAAGAGGAATTGAAGCCAATCCAGATCATATTGTAGCCTTGCAAAATCTCCAAAGTCCGAGAAGTACTAAGGAGGTGCAAAGGCTAACAAGAATGGTTTCCACGCTCAACAAGTTCATTAGCAGATCATCAGACAGATGCAGATCATTTTCCAACTATTAAAGAAGTAATCAACTTATACCTGGACAGAAGAATGTGAGAAGGCCTTCTAGGAACTGGAAAAAAATTTAGCCAGTCCACTATTGATTGTCACGCCAGAACCAGAAGATGTGCTCAAAATCTATCTTGCAGTGTGAGAGTGTAATACCCGTAACCTTCATTTCAATTCTTTAATTATTTCACGTAAATAGTTAAGGTTTCATATTAAATAATCGAATTGAACCTTGAGCTATAATCATTAAAATCATGATGGTAGATGAGACTTGTGGTGGCTTGTGTGGTTTGAGGTTGGGAAATTGAGGTTAAGGCTCACTTAAGTGATTAACCTTATTTTTAATCCTTGAAGTTTTGTTTAAAAAGGGTAATTGGACTTGGGGAAGGTCACACTCAAGGAAGGCATTGAGGCCTCGATCAAAGGCAAGAAGAATAATGGTTAATCGATATTGGTAAGTGTAGGAGCATGGTATTTTAATTGTACGTCTGCAAGTCTTGTTAATTGTTGTTGTTGCACTGGTTATTCGATGCATGTTGAATTATAATATGTAAGGAAGAGATGTATGTGATGAGTCATGGATAAACATAATATACATATATATATATATATTATGCATTGGCCTGTGTGGGACGTGTGGCATCATAGGCAACCTGAGTAAGTCCAATTGTTGGCAACCTGAGTAAGACCAACGAGTGTGTGGGGCGTACGAACTATTGCCTATATCAATAGCTATTTTTAGGGCATGAGATGCTGAAACCTTTTTGAAAAAGGGCTTCGGCCATCATACATGATAGTAATATGCATGGGATGCACTTATGAATGAAAGTAACCTGTTGTTATTCTATGATTTCTGTTACTAAAATCATTTGAGATTGGAAGTTAAAAATATCATAGTCACACTCTATTTTCCTTGTTTTTGACTTGGAAAATAGGTTACAGGATTAACGGTCCACTACGAGGCTAGAGGAAGATTGATGTTGGGATGGTGAATTGAGTTGAGGTCATCGTTGAGGATTTGTACGCTTATGGTTTTATAGTAGCACTTTTAGCTAGACTTGTATTATCACCTATTCAAAGACTTGTATTTTAAAGATTATTTAGTAGTTCAGTTTGTTATGCTTTGGGTCTAATGAACACTTGTGGCATTAATGGTTTCTATTCTAGAGGTTTTACCCTCGTTCGTTTACTATGTTCAAAAATCTTATTTGAGGATTTTTATTTAAGCAAAAAATTTTAAATTCCACATTTTTGG
>NMUG010002987.1:0-15302 GCA_002855965.1 Monotropa hypopitys
GATTCAAGATTATACACGAGTAGCCTTTGATAGGCACATCCCCAATATGTGAAGTTCATTGAGTACCTTTCACATCTCTCCGAGTTTCACATGATAAACCCAACCATGATCGTGTCAAGAGAGGCAACCCTCAAGGTTGTTCCATTCGGGGTGGCCATCAAGTTCGACCGCCCGCTTCAAGTTCTAAGTGGGAAAGTCCATGTCTCCTACCTTGGCGATGCCAAGCGAGACTTCACATAAGCATTAGAATCACTATTTTACCTAATGCTACCCCTTGGCCTTAATTCCAGTTTCATCCCAATATAAGTATTTTACAATAATTCTAGGTGTATCGCTTCAATGGAAATTCAAGTTTGTCAAGTGGTTCTCCCAAATATTTATCGGAGATCTACCAAGGACTTTTTGTCGAACATGTGGCATCTATGAAATTTAGGGGTGACCAATTAATCGCCTAACCATCAATCGATATTCGTAACATCACTAATTTAATTATCGACGCCTATCAACCCAAAGTTCAAGTGGTTTTACCGAAGGATTTTCCATTCTAACCCCAAGCGCTACACAAATACAATTCTACGGGAATTTTGGTACGAACATGGGAATCACACACACGCGCACATATTTGATAGGAATCAAGAATCCACCTACCGGAGTAATCGCCGGAGTTGTCGCCGGAGTTGTCGCCGGAAAGTCGGCGGAAAATGTTGCCGCAAACCAACTCCGCCACGGCATAGATCGTCTCATCCTCTTCAACGTTCCTCAAGACCACATCTCCATAGCTCCTCGCCGGAAAGTCGCCGGAGATCCAAAAATCACCGGGTGAAGAAACCATGTAGGTTGCCGGAAAGCTCTCTCCAAGGGGAACGATGTTTCTCCTTTCTATTTCTTGATCCAAGCACCTTCACGAAGCTCCTAACTTCGAACTTTGGACGGATGGAGGAGATATTGGGCTTAGTGGAGAGTCCTTGAGGAGTATAGCAATGTTCCTCCTTTGAAAATTTCCATTAGAGCCATGGAAGGTAGAGATAGGGACGAGAGAGAGAAGCTCCATTAATGGAGGAAGAGAGAGGGGAGAGAGCTCTAGGGTTCAAAATGAAGGAGATGAAGTATTCTGAACATTTTTTTGGTTAAAAACTAAGTTTGGGTGAGATTACCAAAATGCCCTTCATTAAAAACAAGCAAAATCGCGCAATTCTGCGAACCATCGTCCAGACGAAAGTCACGGTCGTCCGGACAAAACCCCACAGTCCGGACGAAGACCACCATGGTCCGAACGAAACCTCCTGAACCAAAAACTCATTTTCGGGACCCGTCGTTCGGACAAAGCCCAAGCATGGTCCGGACGAAGCCTGCAGAAAAGTTTCGAAACGCGACGAAAGACTCCAAACCTTCCCAACTCATCCAAGGACACTTCCCGAACATTCTAGACACCGAAAAGACATTCCAAGGCTATCCCTTAGCCTTCCTCGAGGTCACGAATGTATCAAACGATCAACAAACGATGAACGAACAAGGGACGATCAAGATCCAATGATCCGAACGAGAATAAGATCCGCATTGGGGGAGGATCAACCTACAAGGACTCCTTCTCAAGGTCCACCCAACCTTTTTCCAAGATCTCGAATACTCCAAGATTCAACGAATTATTATTTAATTCCCCCAAAACCGAATTTTAAAAGGAATTGAAATTCAGGTCATTACAAAATGTCCCAAGGGCACCTTACCGCAGTACGGATCACAAAAAGAAGGGAAAATCCTTAAGGATAGTAGTCCCGAGGACAACATTGTTTTCAGAAGGAAAAAGAACAAAACAAGGCAAAAGAAGAAATGCAACATCTAGAAATAACAGAGTTCATTACATTAAAATAAAAAGAAAAGAAAATTGCAAGTACAAGAAAAAGACAAAGAAAGAAAAAGACAGAAAGGGACAAGTCAAGCTTGTTTCTCTACCGCTTTCTTAGCAGTCTTCTCCACCAGTTCGGCAGCAGGGGTGTCTGGGAGGCTACCTTCAGTGAGAGAATCAGCAGAGGCTGAAGTAGCAGGAGGAACAACTGTTGTAGAAGCAGAAGCCCCGTCAACAGTCGACGGAGGGAGTGCGCCACCAGGAGCAGCTAAGGGATTCTCCATCCGCAAAGAGGAATCTGCCCCAATGCCGCATGCATCCAGGGTGAGGTTCCAGATCTCCGGGAAGAATATCTCCTTGATTTCTGGAAGCTGCTCTGCAAACTGTCGCTCGTAGTTCACCTTGGTTACTTTTGCACCCTTGTCGTAGGCCGTAGTGTAGCTGTCCAAGGCTTGTTTCTGCGCTTTCTCCAGCTCGAGCTTCCTCTCCGTTAGCTGGTTGTTGAGAGACGCTCGCTCTGACTCGAAGGCTTTCCTGTCAGCATCAAAGGACTTGGTCTTGGACTCCAGCTTAGCACGGGCATCCGCCAGGCCCTTCAATCGCCTTTTTTCCGAGGAGTCCAGCACGCCCTTCAACCTCACCACCTCAGCATTGGAGGCCTCCGGCGCTTTTTTATCCTCCTCGTGCCTTCCCCTCAGCTCCTTCACAAGGTCAGTTTGGACCTTCAGCTTTTTAATAGCTTTCTTGGTCTCATTCTGGAGGAGAGAGAAGCAAGAGTCAAGCTCGGTCGAGCATTGGAGTGCCTGTTCAAACTAAGGAAGGAAGTATGAGAAAACGAGAGATAGAAAAATTAGATAAGAATTGGGACATCAGCAAGAGATTACCTTCAGCGAGTACACCAGTGCACGGCGGGACAATTCCCGCGAGCTTTGTTTCTGCTCCTCAGCAACATCTACTGGGAGCATCACCGCACGGCATAGCCCACGGGCATTGGCTCCATCAAAGACGCGGTCGCCCTTCCTTACAGGATGTCCATCGTCTCTTAGCATGATAGGATCCCAGGGCTCAGCAAACTCCTGGCAGGATCAGCAGCAACCTCCTTTGTGCAGCCTCCAGAAGGTCCCTCTTAGACTTCTTTGAAGCCTCGGTCTCTGCTGGCGGATCAGCCCCACGTTTGGGAGCAACACGTGGGGACAGATCAGCCGCCGTAGCGACTGTAGGGCGGAGATGAGGAGAAAGTGAAGGGGTCGCCTAGGCAGCAGCCGGTGGAATCACCGCTTTGTCACCAGTTTGGGCAGCTGCCCGCGGAGGAGTAGGGGAGTGGCTTCCCAAGGCCTTCCTCGCAACATCAGCCAAAGAAAAAAAATACATATCTGTCTCGTCTGACCACTCGCGCAAAGGACGTTAGTCAGGTACAAGACTAGGAAGCTCCCGTGTAGATGGCCCGACCACAAAAGGATCAACAGGAGTCTCATACCGATCAATTTCTTCAACGTCGCTGTCCTCCTCAAAAGTGCTCTCCTTCTCTTCAGAAGCGGTCTTTTTCTTCCTTGGAAGTGCCTTCCTCCGAAAGATTGACTACGGGAGCTAGAGGGACTGGCGCAGCAGATACATCAGAGACAATTTCCAAGGCAGTCGCAGGTCACCGCACACTACGGTACCCTCTATAGTGCAGCACGTACCCTAGTAGCCTCTCAACGGATATGTCGATGATTTCTCTGGAAGGGTCCTGGAAGTCGAGGGCTTTCTTGACCTCCCTGTGCTTGTAAAATCTGTTGTGGAGGGAATTGCGGTTCACAAAGGGATCTGTGGCAGAAACACAAACAATAGTTAGAAATAATTGGCGTACGGGAGCAGTAAGGAAAGTAGAACAAAAAAGGAAAGAATACTGATGAGGAGTCCCATCTCTGCGAGGAACTGGATTATCTCTTTTCGAGCCTGGGGCGAACTCCTAGCTCCCAGTCACGATCAAGAAGTCATCGTCGTCTCCTCTTGAAGAGACCGGTAGCTACTCGACCAGCTTAGCCCTGTTAGTGCGACTCTTCAGGTAATATCTACCATCCCGGGTGTGGTTGATAGGATAATGGTACAGAATCTCCTAGATTGTCATCTTTGAACCTGTGAGTAAGTTCAAAGCGGCAACGCCCATCACAGCCCGGACTGTGTTGGCCGCCACCTGCATCAAGGTTAGATTTAGGTACCAGAGGAAATGGCGGAGAAGAGGATGGAGAGGGAATCTAACTCCACCCTCCACTATGTGGATCAGATGGATGTGAAGGGTATCTCTATTGGCCCTCTCCCTATTGTAATCAGCGGGAGCCAGGGTGATAGCCACATCATCGGGGATCCTATACTCATCCTTAAAGGCTTCGAGTTTCTCGGGAGTATTCACCAGAGATTTAAAGAAACCCATTCCCAGAATCACAAACTTACACAAAGAGAAAGAACAGAAGAGAGAAGAAGTTTCAGAAGAGCCGAGAGTCAGACTAGCGCGAAGAAGACGAAGGAGTGGCATTTTGATTTAAAGCAAAGGACAGATTATATAGGCGCGCGCCCTCACGCTTCCCAAAGTGACGGCATGCGCAGTTACACCTTTTCCAACGGTCACAATCTTCCTCGTGCAGAGTGCGTGGGGCCCAGCCATTAATTACACAGTTAATGAGGCACTGCTTCACAAAGTGACGGTTGGACACATTCGGCTATTGGAACGACAACGTTGTGAGAACCGGGAGCTTTGCCCACTTCCGCTATGCGGCTGAAGCAGCCAGAGCTAGGGGCAATTGTGGTGGGGCTAATCAAGATTTGCCACGTACCAAAGGCATTATTGTATTATCCCAGCATCCAGCGGCAACACGGTCACACCAGTGCCACGTCACCAGTACCCGTATCAAGGGGATCAGGTCAGTCATGCCCGGCTAGACATCCCCTTAGTACGGGACCTAGCTATTCTGCACAGGACTGTCAAATCCCCATTATATATAGTTTGCCACGTGTCCAACAGCATTTGCACTACGGATTTGGTGGGCCAGTGTGGCTCACGTCCTGGTGGTTGGGCATGTGACTGTTTAGGGACACGTGCAGGATCATAAGGAAATACAGCTGGCAATGCCGTATGCAGACTCAGATGTGCGGATTAGGCTTGTCCTGCGCGTAAAACATCCTCATAGCACGGGAAGAAGTTATCCAGTGCAGCACGTGTCACACCAAGTACGGTACAACTGATCACGTGCCCAAAAGAGCCCATTGTGCGGATTAGGTCGACTATGTGCAGCCGACATCCCCCAACGCGGCATCCAGTAAAACAGTGCAAGAAGGGGTGGCAGATGAGGAATTCACGTGTCAGTCAGCCAGAGAACGGTGCAAGACACGCGTGTCAGACTTCCCCTTCCCAAGAGAATATTCGAGTTCCGAGATTAGTAAAAGGCGTGCCCACATTCGTGTTTGTCAGAGAATGTGAGAGACACGCAGTAGACACGAGGAGAATGGACGAGGAGTCCTAGGAAGACCTCGTTTCCAGCGAGAAGCTGGGAACCCGGAAGGAATACATATATAAGCAAGAGTCGAGCCACCGGGAGAAGGTACATGTCATTTTGCTCTCACACCCTCTTGTGCTTACAGTTGACAGTTGCTTCTTCGATCAGGACTAACTTAGTTATCGGAGAGCCTTCCGGCCGCTAGAGGCGGGAGATCCTCTAACTGTTTTCTTTTAGCGCAGGATGAGTTAGAGCCGGAGTAAATTGACAAGGCGACCAGATAACCCATACAACCAACTGTTTACCGGCAATGGTAGTGTAAGTACATTTTACCCTCGCACAATATGATCATTGTGTCTTGTATGACTGAGATAAAAATATATGACTGGAACAAATAGAAATATAACTGAGATAATATTGTGTTTTGTATAATAGATTTTTAAAAAGTTTTATTAAATGTGTCAAATCTAATTGATTGGATTTGGTTGGTCTTGCGGACGAGTTGAGCTTCTCTACAATTCAAAAAGAATTATAGAGGCTTATAATACACATTCAATGATCTTACACCATTGGATGTGTATTATAGGTCTCTATAATTCTTTTTGAATTATAAAAGAGCTCAACTCCTTGCAGACCTAGGATTGGGCTTCCCTATAGCGGTTGCCTCCTACAGGCGTAGTGAAACAACGTCGTTTTATATAAATAGGAGTCAAAACGATGTTTTTTGATAGAATGGATTTGTCTTCACTTACTTGAAACCACATCGTTTTGACCCCTATTTAAACAAAACGATGTCGTTTGTGGGGCTGCCCGGGGCAGCTGTATTGAATGACTACGGACGACTGAAAATGAAGTGGAGTTCCATGGGTCCTTCCCTTGCCCGCAACCTCCCCCAGGCGGGTTATGGAACCGGTGGTTGCGATGCTTCCTTCGCGCAGAAACCGAAAAGAGAGAAGATGACGAAATTGAACAAATTTCTCAGTCGACTCTCGATCTTCACTCTCAGAAAACCTCCGGTTTCCGCAATTGCTACAATCCAAAGCGATATAAGAATGGACCAATACTTCTCTGCAACCTCCGACGACTCAGAACTGAAGGAGTTCACGGATTACTTGAACAATTTGAAAAACTATGAGAAATCAGGCGTCCCCAAAGGCGCTGGAACGGACTCGGAAGAAGGGTTCGATCTTGGAAGGATGAGAAGCTTAATGGAATTACTCGGAAATCCTCAATCCAAGTTCAAGGTTTGATTTTTATCTTCCTTTGCACTGTCTACTTGAGTTCGGTTGTGGATAAAAAACGAAGGATAGAGGTTGAAGATTACGAATCCCATGTTTTGGTTGCTGAGATTGGGGGAATGAAGAGAAATCATTGTGTCTCTGCTGAACATCATTTTTGTTAAGTTATTAAAGTGTGACTTTCATATTTGTTTTTTAGTAATCAAAGCGTGGAATTAGATACTTATCAAGAATTTTATTCGTCTTCGTCATCTGGGTGTCCTTAATTCTGGATTTATTTAGGTTTTTAAGTTCTGTTATCTGATCAAAGTATCATGTTTTGCTTGACCCCACTTGCTTTGTTAGGCTTTTTTAATTTTCTAGAAATGAATTTCAGTCGGTTCACATTGCTGGGACTAAAGGAAAAGGATCAACTGCTGCATTCCTCTCCAACATCTTACGAGCTGAAGGTTATTCTGTTGGTTGCTATACAAGGTATGTTGTTTTTACAATTTCAGTGTGCTCTAGTTTTCTAAAGCATTTTTTCATTGCATATATTACTCTCCAGCCTTCTGTTGCCTGAAGGGCAATAAAAAGTAAGTTTTTGTCTTCTCCTTTATGATGACAGGCTTCGTTTTCTGTGCCAGCCCACATATTCAGACTATCAGGGAACGTATATCGGTGGGAAGATCTGGTGAGCCAGTCTCAGTGAAGACATTGATTTCTCTTTTTCGAAGGATTAAAAAGGTTCTTGACCACGCTGTGCAACTTGAAAAGGGGCATCTCAGTCATTTTGAGGTAACCTAATATAATTCATGAATGGTTTAAGAGAAACATAATGACTAAGTGATTTTCAGTGCTTGTCCTTTGAAGCAATCAGCTGTTTCAAGTTCCTCAAAACTACGGTTGAAGTCATATATCTCGATTCTTGGTTAATTAGCTTGACCTTCCTTCTTCTTTGTGCTTGCTTTCACAAAATTTCCTGTGGTTGCACTGTTGCCTTAATATTAAGCATTAATTGGCTATTACATGCCTCTGCATTTAGAAAGTATAAATTGGCTATTATGTGCATCTTATGTCATTTGCACTTCCCCTGTTATCCCTTCATTTTGATTTGGCAGCTCCCTTCTGGAACACCTGCTCTCCTATTCCCTCTCCCTGACTTCTGTGAGTGATGTAGATCATAGTTGTCAAAGACACGCCTAGGCGCGCGCCTAGGCACAAGGCACATCAAGGTGCACTCCCCTTGCCTTTTGCTAGTCAAGGCGCAAGGAGTTCAAAGAGGCATGAGAAATGTGAGACAGGTGTGCGACTAGGCCAGAGGCGCAAAGGCGCAGAAACACACATCTTTTTTAATCAAATATAATCCGTTGAAATTACGAAGGTAAAAGGGCGACCCAGTGCACGAAGCTCTTGCATATGCGGGGTCTGAGGAAAGGTTGATGTACGCAGCCTTACACCTGCAAACAGAGAGGCTGTTTTCGTGAATTGAACCCGTGATATGCAGGAGGAGCTTCGTGCACTGGGTCACCTTTTTTAGATTAACGATATGGGGTTGGGTCGATTTCACATGATGACATACCTCTCTCCTCAGCGACATCATCATACGACAACTGATCATAGATTTCGAAGTCCTAGAAGTTGCAGGTACTCGATTCTTTTTCTTACACATCTTGCAATTTCTCTTATTCATTGGTCGATTTTTCTTCTTCTTTCATTCTTTCTCGGTGTCTCTACTCTTCTATTAGGTGCAAGGCTGAAATTGTGCTTGCCACCTTGTGCTTTTTATTCTTCGTTCATGGATTTATCTTCTGCATTGTCCTCCCCCACACCCCTGGTTTGGAAAGGCTGTTATATTATGTTAGCGTATAGTATGTTCTTATAGATATATGATTGGGGTTATTTTTTGTCTCTAATTTGCTACTCTTTTATCAAAAGGCCATTGTTCGCCTATAAAACTAGTATTCCGGAGCAAAAGAAAGTAACCTAACCAGAGAAACAACATCGAGAGCACGATCAACGAGTTCCGTTTCAAATGCATCTGATTTGGTAGATGAAGAAGAGACCAATTCTAAAGAGACAAAAGAAGAGGAAGATGTGGAGGGATATGGATTTACTTGGTGGTGATGTTGAGGATGATTAGTCAATCCTCCTTAGGAATGTTGCAAAAGGTGCTAGGCACTAGGCAGGCAGTTGAGGGGGGCTTAGCGTCTGGGGGCCTCGACGATGGCTAGATGTTTTTTTATCCATTCATTTATTGATTGATTTATTAAGAGAATTAAGAGTTACTTAATTCAACAATGAATAATGCATGAGAATTGTTTATAATATAAAATATATAATATTTGGGACTTAAAGCTCTGTTTGATTTGATTATCAAATATATGATATTTCTTCTGAGTCACGACAGACCACTACCGCCTAGCACCTAGACGGCACCTAGTGGACCACTACCGCCTAGCGTCTAGGCGGGGCCTAGGCGGCTCTTGGCGGGGCCTTTTAAAATAGTTAGAATGGATGGAAGTGCAAGTTGGATGATTACTTGCTTTAATTTTATTTAAAATGTTGGACTTGGATGTTTGTCTTTTGTTGATTTTGATGTTTCAACTCTTCTCTATGCAAAGATTGTTGACTATTTCTTATTCGGTGGATTTTTTATGGATCGTTTGGATTTCCCACTTTCTAGAATTCATTGGTTTAGTGTTTTATCATTTAAAATATTTGTATATACTATTTTGCTACTTTTTTGCCTAAGTGCGCCTCACTCCAAAAAGGCGCGTGCCTCGCCTAGTCCTTAATAGAACTTTGTGCCTCGGTGCGCTTATCACCCGTGACAACTATGATGTAGATATGCTCACGATTTGCATGCCCCGTTCGCTTTTGTATTTTTGGATCATCTCCCACAATCTACATGTATCGACAATGCTACTGCATTTTTGTTTCTATCTTGTTAATTTCTTTTGTTCTTGTGATACGATTTTCAGGTTTTCACTGCTATAGCATTCAGCTTATTTTCCCAAGAGAAAGTAGATATCGCAGTTATTGAGGTTCAAATCTTTCCCTATACTATTTAACGAAACTTTAACTTCTTCACATGACTCTACTTGGTTAAATATACCCCCTTTTCTGGCATTGTTTAAGTTAACTGAGCAAATTGTAGACCTCAATAAACTAGGGATGTCTGGTAGTATTTTTTTCTGTTAAATTTTGAATGCTCACAAATCAACTTTTTTCTCCATTTGAATAGGCTGGATTGGGCGGAGCACGGGATGCGACAAACGTTATAACTAGTACTGATCTTGCGGCTGCAATCATAACCACAGTTGGTGCCGAACATTTGGATGCACTCGGGGGTTCTTTGGAAAGCATTGCAATGGCAAAATCAGGAGTAATCAAACGTGGCTGTCCAGTTAGGTGGTTCTACCTGAACATTCCCTCTGAAGATTTCTCTCACTCATTTTACTAATTCTAACTTCCATTCTAATTGCACTTTGTCCTCCGTTCTCCATGTTTACAACTTTGACTTTACGTGTTACATGTGTGTGTGTGTAGAATGACTTGGTTATGGCCATTTGGACATGGGACTCCCACTCATCGTTTGTGTCGTCAGACAACCAATCAGACCAATTCATATTACATGATTTCTTCAATGGCTAATAAAACCTATTAATTTACCAATTGTCCTCAAAGCTTAAGGTGTTAGAAAACGAGCAACAATGTATATTAATGTCATGCCCCATCCCATAAACAACCTGGAAAGGCTAATACTGGACGGCTTACGTGACTAAAACTCCTTTCGAACATCTCAACAAAAACCATATATAAATTTTTTTCTTTTCTTTTTAAAGACATCCTCACCATTAGCCACGCACAAAAACCACCACTATGACAACACCCATACCACAACGGAACAACTAAATGAAAAACTCCTCACAGCATTAAATGAAAATACCTCACAGCATTTATTAAGAATAGTAGGACAATCCCCAAGTCATCAAGAAAACACATAAACATCCTCACAACTCCAATTCTAAAACCCGAAAGGTAAAACAATCTCAAGTATGATAATAAACTGAATAAAGTGAAGAACAACTAGCTAATTCATGCACTTCTCCAATCCCTTGCCCAATGTCAATGTAATGCAATCCCGCCAATGCCTCGTAGTGGACCGCTACTTTTCAGAACCTGGATTCCAACAAGGAAACCAGTGTATGAGATATAATATTTCAAGTTCCGAAACAAGTAAAAAATTTCTCAAAATAATAGGCCGAAGCCCATTAAAAAGATTTGTGCGTCCCACGCACGATAATAAGATTTGGAGCATTCCCCACACCTTGGATAAGATGAATGTGTCCCACACATGATTTTAAGATGAATGTGTCCCACGCATAAATAGGACGTCCCACGCACCTCTTTGCAATTTGCCGAATTTGTGGGTATTGTGCGGCCACCCAGGAAAAATATGATTTTTATCACTTTGTCCTAAGTTCAATTTCACAAATGCCGAATGGCTACTTGTAACAATTGGATCAAGTAACGTATAATTGAAATGCTCACTTTTGCCTCTTAAGAGGATGTCAACATTTATTTCTCGGTTGCTCCTCAATTCACCATTTCCTTTGCTAAGAACCAATCTCAAACAATCAATAATAATATTCAAATATTAAATGATAAAGAAAGACATGAATATAAGTCATGCACACCACTTAACCCACTTTTTACACCTTTTTACATTCATTCGTTTATTTGGTTTAATAGAATGAAATCACATTCATGCGATGAATTGGTCACACACATCTTCATATCTCAATTTTAAGGTCGATTATCCCAATACATATCCACACACACACATGCATACACACACTCTTCACTTTCAAGATTCATACATGTATATGCAAATCTCGACAATAATCGAATCACATGCAAACACGACCACTACAACACCAATTATACAATGTGGGTGTCAAAACACATCTTATGATGAAATCATAGCAACCCTAAGATGAATCCCAAGAAAATAAATTGTAATAATGAATATATACCTCGTACAATGATTCCCATGATTTATACTCTTCAACGACGCCTTTGGATCGGTCCCGCACACCCGGATTGACAAGAACCGACACGATTCACCCTCTTCTTCCCTCTAGATTTCTCTCTAGGTTTAGTATGAACAATGGAGGCCAAAATACGGTTTTCCAACCCTAATACACATTAAGGGTCTCAAAAATCATTTTAGACATGAAAACCCGAGTTTATCCTTAATTTTTCCGAATCAACACAGGCTCTACCGGTAGGCGTACCATGCTCCTACCGGTAGGAATAGAGTCGCGTATGAAAGTGGCCAAACTAACCCTAGTTGTAACGGTATGCCCCAACCCATCCTACCGGTAGGAAATGCGCCAAACTAAAGTGGCCATTCTGATGGGTTTTGTATCGGTAGAGTTGCCAAACCCCTATGAGTAGAGATTAGAAAAAAATATTCTCCGAGCTTCCCTTGACTCTTTGACTTCCGTTTCTAAGATTCCCGAGCCTCAACTAAGACTCTAAACTATCTTAATTACAATAGATCTAGAACACCATTAAACACCTCAAGAGTTTCTTCAATGATGCAACACGACCGCAAACCCCAATTCCTCATAAGATTTAAACGACTCTAAATGAGGTGACAATATGAAACGTATCATAACACGTTTCTTGTTATAATAAAAAACATGATGCACACCATTTCACCTTTCATCATGCAACTTTTATTAAAAGATTTATGCATCCACCTTTAAATGAATTTATTTATTGGTAAATAAATAAACAGGTATTACAATCAAGCTATCTAACACCCTCACTCACGCGCAACCCCTACTTGCACATGAAGATGCAAACATCCATACATGTTGCGAGAGAATGCAATGGGAAGAAACACAGTTCAAACGGGGAACAGATGTGAATATAGGGACTTGAACCCAAGACCTCTAGCTCTGATACCATATTTAGTTACCAATTGTCTCAATAATCTTAATCTATTAGAAAATGGACCCAACAATGTATATCAAGCTATCTAATACCAATTGGTAGCTTAACATGGTATCAGAGGTATCTAACAACTAGTTTGTTAGTTAATGCCTTGTAGCCCCCATAAGGTTTTTAGTATTTTCTAGCGGCTGATTTGGTGGCCCTTAAAATCAATAGGCTGTTGTTTATTGGCTGTAGACTTGTAGTCCTGTATTGAAGTCCCTAAATAATGCTGGACTTGCCAGCCTGTCTATTATTTGCATAAGGCAAATGTAAAGATAATCTGCTTGTATTAGGCTTTTGTAGGCCAACTCGAGTTCTAAAGACTGACGGAGTTACAAACACAGTACCTGTCACATCATTTATGTTTCAGGTTTTATTTGTTTTAAGTACCTGTGGACTGTATTCTATATAGGGCATCGCTAATTCATAAGTGGTGTTGTGCCTTTTTGCGTCTGGTACCATAGTATTGCTACCATACTCCCACTCCTGAATGTCTATGTTGATCTGGTTATGGTTTTAAGTGACAAGGATGTTTAGAGTGGGAGATGTGACATTGGCTAGTTAGATATGTGAATGTTATGCATTTCTAGCTATTGGTTTGCGAATGCTCTGTTGTCTCTTTGGTGGTTTTAGTGACAGTGGTGTCAAGAAGCCTGAGTTTCTAACAACCATAGACTACACATTTGCCTGAGATTGCCTCATAAGATAAGTGAAGCAGATTTAGAACCTAGAAGTTAGAACTTGGCTCGATGCTATTAATGCTCAGAATCAAGACCTTGGCTTAGAAAAAAGGACAAGAAAATCTTAATGTTTTGGAGTCTGTTATTTGTTATGTTCAACTTGAACAACCTATTATTGAGCTCCCTTGGATTATTTATGGCCCTAGGAAGCAATGCCATTGCTTGCTTCTTGTGGTCTTGATGTGGAGTATTAGTTGTGGCCGTAGGGTGGAGGCTCCAATTTGCGGTGTTCCTGAAAGCACAAGTGGAGAGGAAGATGTGAATATAACGGCTTTTCCTACATAGGAAAAATGGGGGAAGGCTTAAGATGAACAAACTTTTCTTTCAATTCACATTTTTTTGTTTATTGATTTCCTTCTTCCCATCCAGAATAATAGGGGTTTCTTCTCTTCTTTATTCAGTAGATTCTCTTGAAAAGGTTAATCTTAAAAGCAAGAAGCTACCTAAAAAAGAATAAAAATCAATGCCCAATTGGCACCCATTAATGGGTGTCTAAAAATGAGAAAGGACGAGGACAAATCTAATTTTTGGTAATATTACGCAAAGTGAGTATGCTCAGACTCTAACCCAAAATTTAAGGTTATTGGGGTGAGTGTTTACCACTGCACCACCAGTGGTCCCCTTAAAAGCAAGAAGCTACATATTTGGAGAAAATAACTTTGTTGTGGCATATGTGCCCCTACTTCTATTTGAATAATTGATGAAAAGAGAGGAGAAAAAGAGTGCAGTCTGAAAGTACATTTGTTGTTTTGGTTTTCCGGGTCCTTTACGACTATCGGGCTATGTATGTTGTTTCGTGTTTGTTAGTATTGTCGAATCACGGTTGGGCATTGGGATCAACAAGATTTGCAAATTGATGAAGAATTGAAGTATGCAAATTGGTGAAGATTTGAAGTATGTTTGAAAAAATGAAGATGGAACTCAAGGAAGGGATTGCAAAGGTATAATCAAAGGTATAACAAATGCATTAAAAATTAAACTTACAAATGGTTTTAATTTTAGTCCTTGAGAGCATTTGTTTTTTGATTTAAAATGCATTTATTTGATTTGAAACAAAAATCTTTCATTACATATTTCATAAGATTTTTCATAGTTTCTATTGATTTTGGCCTTGATTATTTGTTGAGATCTATATTTTGATATATAGACATGTTTTTATATCCCATGTTTATTAATGGTGATATATATATTTTATTTATATATTTTTAAATATTATTTTTGGGATTTTTTTTATTTGAAATCATCCCGCAAGCTATCGGCGCGCCCCTGACCCTTTGTTCTCAAACGAATGTGCAGAATTTACAGAACCTACGGAGCCGCTAGCGCCGTGGCGCTAGCTCAGCGCTTCGTAGCGCGTCGGGAGCGTCGTGGCGCTCTCGCCGCGCTTCTTGAGATTCTCGATTCGCGTGCCAGTAGCGTCGTGGCGCCGCGCATCGCTTTTAAGCGCGCCGGTAGCGCCATGGCGCCTCGCAGCGCCACTGTGTTGTTTGCTTCGTTTTTGAACGTTTTATGCTGTTTTTGGGGCGAGTATATATATAAGTGTTTCAAAAACGTTTTTGGAGAGACTTGGGAGTTAGAGAGACATTGGGGATCAGATTTGAGAAGATCTTTTGGGGCTCTCAAAGTCTAGGGTTTGTTAGAGAGGTATTCTTTAAGGTTTGATTTCTTTTATCCTCTCTCTAGCTTTATTTGATTCAAATCTCATAGAATTATTCTTAATGATTGTGGTGACCGGACCCACGCCCTTGGAAGAAAAAGGACCACACAAGCCGAACACTAGCGAGTCGGCCCGGCCGGCCCAACCACACCGAAGGATCCACGTTTCAACCGACCCTTGGCCTCCGGATTGTGCTCTTTGGCGGCCTATAACGCCGCCTCCGACTCCTTACCGAACGGACCGGACCACCCGGAGGGCTTCCCTCCTGTCTCCATCGTGGGGAATTCACCATAATACCCCGTCCGTACGACCTGACCCGACCTATCAGCCATCCTGGCCCATTATGAGGGCCGAGATGAG
>NMUG010002988.1:0-15299 GCA_002855965.1 Monotropa hypopitys
AATTTGTCCTTTCATTTCTTTTTATTCGTTGTTACCGTGCCTAACCAAGGCCATCAAACCTCATCATTCTGTCTAGACCACATTATCACGTATACTTGATAGATCACGTTCTTCTTTAAGTGGTAGATTCAAGATTGGGTATGCGTAGCACTCGTGGGGAACCTCCTCCATATTTGACATTTATTTGGGTATGTTGAACTACTTACTTAGTTCTTCAATCACTAGCTCTAAGCTCAACCTCGGCCAATCCAAGGGAGACAACCACCAAGACAATTCAGCCTCAACCAAATGTTTCAAGACTAACATTCTACCACAACGGGGCTACGGAAGACCCAAGTTTATCAAAACATGAAGGGAGGGGACTTAGACACCCAACTCCCATTTTGATGCCCGTTTAGTAATTTTATCGAACGCACGGTGTCCCATAAGTTTCGAGGGACTTATTTTGATGTGAAAGACTCAACGCACCCAATTTCTCTACACGCAAATCCTACAAAAATCCTAACACTTCAATTCACCCAAAACATGACTTATGATTCCCATGAGATTTTCATCGGACAAGTCACGCTCATATATAACCAAGGTCATACATCGATCCCATAAGACATATCTACTTCACCCAAACTCCAATATTCACTCAAAACCCAATTCATATTCTCACGGGAATTTCGTCGAACACTTGGTGGTCGCGAGATCCAATGGCCGCCACCACTATCGCAATCCCTAGGCTACACCCAAGCCATTCAAACATTCATCCATCAACCGGCACTACTCACCCAAAACTCATCCCAAGTCGCCATCCAAGGACCTAGACTAACCCTAGGCCACAAATATGAAATTGATACAAATGACTACTAAGGATGCCACCTATGTACACACACGAACATACAAGGGAGGAGTTAAGAATTTACCCACCGGAAAACCTCCGGGAATACTTGAGCCATGAAATCCCTAGGTGAGGGATCCTTCGAACCGCCACGATCCAAGACCGCTACCGCGAAGCTCTCGATGTCCTCTCCGACGTTAGAGAAGACGATCTCCTCGGATGGTGGATGGATTTGAGAAGAGGGAAAAGAGAATGGAGGAGGAGATAGGGTTTGGAGAGGTTTGGGGTGATTTTTGCGCAAGGGGAGGGAGAGAAGTGAAATTGGGTCGGACAAAATGAGAAAAACCCAACTTAAAAACACAAATCCGGCCGCGCCGTCCGGACGAGAATCCCGTCGTCCGGACGAGAACACCTCGCCGTCCGGACGGGCACCACCCCAGTCCGGACGAGACTTGAAGCACAACCCCAAACTCTCTGCTCCCTCTTCTGGATGGGACCGCCCCTAGTCCGGACGAGCCACCTGAAAATGCCCCGAAACAACTCCGAACCACTTCCGAACCTTCCCGACACAACCCCAGACATTTCTCACATGTTCTAAACATCGAATAAGCGTCCTAAGGCCACGTCGTGACGTTGTGCGAGTTCACCAACGAATACGACGAACGAACGAACGATTTGCGGACTTAGTGAAACACATCGTCCACGCCCGAATCACATGACGACGAGGGATATCCAAGACTAAGAGATCAAAACCAATTTAAAGCTCCCCGAAATATATTTCAAACCCAAAGAATTAAAGAAATTTCGTCCTCGAAATTAAGTAGGAAAGAAGAGGGAATGAAACCAAATCACCCGACTAACTAGACCACGAGTTTACTCATCAACAATGAATCGAAATCAAAACACATCTCTACAACAAACTTCTCAAGAGTGAGATCCCAATAAGAATGGGAGTGAGTTCAACTAAAATGCATGGATTTAATACGGTTACTCGGACATTTGGTCGAACACAAATAAAACTATGCTTCAACATCCAATGATTTGTTCACAAAACTAAGGAGAGAGATGCAGAGATTCCTACTGAGGAACACTAAACTTGAGAAAACCGACGTGCCACACTAAAGAATAAAAGGGACAACTCTCGATAAGGTGTGGACATGCCGACACGAGAATTGATTTTTTTTTTGCCAAAGATACAAGAGACGGAGGATCCCATAAGGAATTAATCTCCTCAAGAACAAGAAACTAACAATCTTCTTACAACAACATTTACAATGAGGGACAGATCGGTTCTACAATCGTCAACACTCTACTATTGATCGACAAACTCAGACACGGTAATTCTAGCGTTGTCGTCCGCCACAAGCCAACAATCGCACTACGGATACCCCGATACATGAGGATACGCTAAAAACACGCCGACCCGCCAAGGACACGTCGAGGACATGCCGACACGCCGAGGACACGTCAACATGCCAAGGACACGCCAAGGATACGCCAACACGGCAAGGACACACCGAGGATACGCCAACACGCTTAAAACCGTTTGTATGAATGCTTGGCAAATTATAACTAGCGAGAACACGTCATCACACCAACACCCACGAACTAACCAAAAATAAATGCAATGCGTGAATATGCTCCAAACTTTCGAGTCAAAGCACACACCACATCAAACACATACATTTTAGTGTGATAACCGTATGACCTTGGTGATTTGTTTTGAGACACCCCGACCGGTAGCTCTTCTCAAACCAATTCACCACGTCAAACGTGTATCACATAACCAAGAAAGTACTCACGCACCCACACACGCCAAAATGTGCAAGTGGCAAGCCTAAACAACATGGCATGTCACTAAACTCACACCAAGTCTAGACCACAATATGTATTCGTACCCAACTTCCCCACTGTTAATCGAATATGCATCTTAAGTCCACGAACTTCCTATCGACGATCAAGCAACGTTCAACGCAAAAACATAACGAATGAAAACCGCAGCTTCTAATTCTACTAGAATCTCGCAACCAAAATTGGAACTACTAACATTCGAGCCAAGGATGCAACATCGATAGCGAGACAAGCACGGGAACACATCTTTCGAACATCGGAAATTTCTACCGAAATCAGGAGTGAAACAGGATCGACAACGTTCTCCAATTAGAAGTTCAAAATAAAATGACACACCGCATGGGTGATCCACAACTTGAGATGTAACTCAAACTAGACACCACAAGGAACGTGTAAAGTCCCACCACATGCATCAAACAAGACGCGAATCAAAGAAACGTCTTCCAAGAACGTCACAACTCATATTTTTTAAAATATATTTCCGGAGTTAAATTCACCATTTTTAATCGATCGATGGAGTTTGGGGCCCGATAGATGATAATCTAGCGGTTTGGGGTGGTGAGGATCCCCGGTATTGAGTTGGCATTTTTTATAGGTTGTCACGGCCATGTGCCGAGGGTCTTCTAGGCCTATTATGACCTCAAAGTATTTTCTGAACGTGAGTGTATTCTTCATGAAAGTTGTAGAGAATCTCATTAGAAGTCCAATGCAACTTGAATCGTCCCAATCGGAAGTCGGACGAAGGAGTTATGGTCGAATTAAGGTTGTGTCTGCACTAGTGCAAAATAACCCTCGTCGACCGGTCGACCGTACCGCTGTAGACCGGTCATGGCATTGTAGAGAGCTCATTTTGTGGCCTAGACCGGTCGAGCGTGCCGCTGTCGACCGGTCAAGCCTGTGTAAGTTCGGCAGATTTCAGTTTTAGCAACTTAAGTGAGAGCTAATGTGGTCTTTTCATGCGGGGGCTTATATATATATGTTTTGTGTGCGTGTTGTGGGCATTTGGAAGCCCAGATTTCTACCCTAAACTCTCCCTCAAGTATAAGTCTCTCTCTCTCTCTCTCTATATATATATATATATTTCATTTCTCTCCTCCCTTATTCTCTTGATTTCGTGGCAAATCTTTGGGCTTTGTAGATTTTGTCCTTCATTAACGTCGACGAGGGCTTCCTGATCTACGCGTCTATGGTCTCGGTTCGTGGTGGTATGAAGGATGTTTTTCGGCGACCTTGGAGTTCCAGCGATCTTTCCGGTGAGTAAATCCTTAACTTCTATTAATTATGTGTGTGTGTGTATACATAGGATTGATTTGATAGCCATAGTATGGATGGATTGCATTTCATGACCTAGGGTTTTATTGTAGTGGAATTGAGCGGTGATCTTGTACCCGCTAGGTGTTCGATAGAATGCCCGAGGGACTTGTGACTCCAATTAATGGGGTCCTAGGATTGTATCATGGTCATTGGAGTTTGAATGTCACCTAAGGTTAACGCGAGCGTCACGTGTTCAATGAAATATCCTTGAGAGGGATGATTAGTGTTTTGGGCAACTTGTGGGGGGATTGGTGGCCATTGGAGTTTTGGGTCGCCAAGTGTTCGACGAAATTCCCTTGTGAACCTCAAGTTGTGTTTTAGAGTTATCGTGACATATAAATTGTCGTAGGACCTATATGTGAGTTAATTGGGTATGTTGAATCTTGGGAATCACGATAGGTCTCTTGGAACTTATGGGACATCATGTGTTGGGTGGTATTGCCAATTGGGCATCGAATGGGATTTGGGTGTCGGAGTTTCCCCCCTTTCATGTTTTGATAGACGTGAGCATTCCTTAGCCTGTAGTGGTAGAATGTTGGCCTTGAAACCCTTGGTTGAGGTTGAATGGTCTTGGTGGTGGTCTTCCTTGGATTGACCAAGGTGGAGCTTGTGATTGAAGAACTAGACAAGTAGTTCAACATACGAAATGAACGTGAAATATGGAGGATGTGTCCCACGAGGACTACTCCACTAGACCTTGAATCTATCACGTGAGAAATTTGTAATGAAACGACGGTGGTAGGAGGAATTGACATGATATACGGTCTAGGTGGAAGAGTATGGTAACGGACTAGCTTGGCTAGGAAATGTGGAGCCTATGGTGTTAGCTTCGGCTAGGAAATAATAAGAAATCCGAATCGACTAGCTTTGGCTAGGAAACACTCGGCGATGAGGTTAATGGCCTTGGTTAGGCATGGTAACAACGATGAAAGAAAATGAAAGGATAAATCAAGAATGGACTTATGAGGGGATTCTTGGGTTTATTCTTAGTAAAGCGGAAACACTTATCAACATGGAATCAAAGGGTACCATGGGCCCTCCCAAATGATTTGAGAAATGCTGGAATATTGTATACGGGAATGGACTTATGACGGGATTCTCTGGGTGGTCGCTCCACCCACGACATTGTGCACAATGGGGTCACTTGGCCCTCCCAACGAGTTGGGGAACGACAGACGAAAAGGATAGTAGGCCGACAAGCCACTATGCCGGACTCAAACCAATTATGAATCAATACTCGAATACGATAAAAAGGAATTGAGAGAATAAATCAAGAATGGACTTATGATGGGATTCTTGGATTTAATCCTAGTGTAAAATTATGGAATGATTGGTAATATGTGACGACGATGAAATGGTGAATCAAGAATGGACTTATGAGGGGATTTTTGGATTCATCCCTATTATGAGGTGAATGAATGGAATAATGGTAAAGAAAGAGACATCAAATATTTTAAGTACATATGAATCCAACACTTAACGGTAAAGATAGTTGACGTGGTTCGCAACGTAAGCTAGTGTTGAGTATCTTAGCTTTGCTTTGGTTTAGGATCCTTAGTTGATCCTTGGAGTCACTTGGCCTTAGTGGTAAGGTTGCTTTTGTTGGACTTGGGACGTTGCACTCTTTCTACTCGTATGACGTCGCTGTATTGGTTAGACACACTTTGTTGGTGATACACCTATGTCACGATTGCCTTGAGTTAGGTTACACTACGTGCACTCGATTTATTTACTGTTCTCGTACTTTGTTTGTGGACACGTAGGCACGCACCGCATGTGCATGCTTGTTAGTAAGGAGTTTTCTCACTGAGCCGTGGTTTGCTCAGACCCTCTTTCTTTTCCCTTTTCTAGTCTGTGTTGCAGGGCTAGACGGACTTAGAGTTGGAGTCAGCTGCTGGATTTTCTGGGGCTTGGTTGTTACAGTTTCAGTTGGAGTATTCCAGTTGTGGTTATTCTTCTTGTTCAGAGTAGTTCAGTTGTACTTTTCTTTGTTGTATTTCAGTTTCAGTTGTAGCCGTGTACGACATTTGTACTTTACTTCCGCTTGTAGTTCTTGATTGTACCATGTATCATGTAATGAGAATTCAACTGAATGTATCTGAATGGCAAATGGTTGTATCCCCCGTTTGTTATTTAAACTGTATTTCAAAAAAAAAATGGTTTGAAAATCCGGGACGTGACAAGAACCAACAAGTCTTACAATATACCTCGAACGGAGTGCAATTCAAATGAATACTATCAATGAGTCAATAAGCTTCGCAACGAGTCGTCAACAAGGTACAACAAACAGTAGGTACAAAGGACTCTGATTTGGTGCCAAAGATTATCAACCGAGGAAATATTAACCCATGGCCCACGACCAATAGAACACGAGGCTTCCTAAATTTTCTGAGACCCATTAACCTACGGTGGATGAAACATACGGTACAAAAGTATGTGTCAAATGTAACAACAAGGTGAAAGTCAAAATCTCTTTCGCTACTAGAGTTTCAACACCACGTAGTGGATACACCACTTGTGCTCAAACACGACTATCGAAGAGATAGTCTATCAGGGAGAAAGGAAACTCCCGACAAGGATCACACCGATCAAGCCAACCCCAACCAAAGGAAAGGAGTCATAATACCACGTCTAGAGATATGGAACCAAATGATACCTCACATGTGCTTTCTCACAACACGCCACCTCAACCGAGTCAAACAAAGAGATGTCGCTCGACAAAACGCATAAGAGTCTATACGAGAACCGTCTACATCATGGTCGGGATAGAATAAATGCACAAAGTGACACCGGTCACTTGGAAGAATTTAACACGTACAACGGATTCACAAGGGCGAGTTTCCAATCCATACCCAACCTGAAGGGGAATACACAATGGTCTAACAAGTCGTTAGACGGTGAGTCCATGCTTCTAACACATCACAAGGATATAGTCATGCAAAGACTCATCTAGTTAAGTTCACAATTTATACTAATATATAAAGGGAGAGCATCAATTTGGTGTCTCTCTTTTTTGTCATTGTGTCATTTTTTAACTTCTAAAATTGCCCTTAAAAACCAACCGTTTTACTATTTAATTACTTGCACCACCAAATAACTATAAGGGCAAAAACGACTAAATATGTGTTCTACTATTTACTCTAAACAACTACCCCACGAATCAAAATAAACCATCACAAATCCCACTTGCACACGCATCACGTGTCTGGCCTTTAGTTTTTGATGAAAGTTGCCTTAATGATCCAATATAGGTCAGCCATAATAATGAATTATTCAAACAATTAGGCTTCTAACGTAACACTAGCCAATCAGGTCACCTGGATTTCGTAGGCCAAACATGGATGCCAACACTGGCCATTCTGGACAAATAGGCTTTTGCCGAACAAGATATCGGGCAAAACTGTGCTGAGCAATATACTGGGCTAAAAACTGGCTACACTGTGCCGGATAAGATTGGCCGAGCACTTGGTAGGGTACTAGTCATACTTTGGGCCGAACAGACTTGTGGTCAAGCTTGGCAAGTTACGACAGGGCATCTAGATTGCCGAATGGGAATACCAAGCGATGAGAGGGTGATCAAAATCTCAAGGGATGCTTCCCATGGGATCAAAATGGGGTTCTTAGGGTGGTGGGGCAATTGCCCGCATAGAAGGTCGCCTTGCCGAGCTTGGCAAGGTTTTGCCAAGCAAAAAACATGAATCGAAGGCTTGTCGAATGTAATAAGGGACTTGGTAGTGCAACTGAGCGCTGGGATTGGGCGGAAGGCTCTGATGAGCACCGAAGATGCTATGCTTGGACTGATAAGGTTAGATTGGGTTTTTTTTCCTCTGGGGCCAAGCATAGAAGCCCATGACTGTGTGTTACAAGACCATATATGGGCCCGTCGGACAGAAAATGGGGGCCACATTGGCAAGTCTTCTGGATGGGGGGCCACACTAAGATTAGTGCGGCTAGGCTTGGAATGATCCTATCAGCTTGACCTGTTGTTAAGATGCATATTAGGAGTGTAAGGCTAGCTTGCCCCGCCCAGACACAGTGGTTTGGGGCTGGGCCTAAATCCCTAAGACAAATCAGAAAGAGAGGGAGTCTGGAAATACCTTGGACGAGCTGGAAGGAACGCTGCCGAACTGAGAAATTTTGTAGGTTGGGTTGCGTTGAAAGGAAGGCTCTGATCAGTTAAGCTAGCGGATAGAAAGGCGGGTGTGCGGCTAAAGGAGTTGTCAGTCACCTGAAGATCTGAGAGGGAAACTTCTCTCACTGGAAGACTCTCAATGTGATTTGAGGAGTTGGGTGAGGAAAATGGGTACTCAAGGCTTCATTTTGTAGTGGATGGGAGGTTTGGGTGCATTAATGGTGGTATGGTGTTGACACATGACAAGTCAAGGTGCTCAGGCAATCATTGTCGAGGTGGAGTTCAAGCAACCTCTTGTTTTGTCTAGTCAAGTCGACTCAGGGAGACGTGCGACAATTCATTGATGTTAGTATCACATGACATATTAGTCTGATTGACAGACCTGACTAGTCAATCCGACTGACAGGACATTTCATCAGGCCTAATGATTGGGCCAATCATTGGCCAGAAATAACAAAAGGCTCTCCTAACTTTCAGGTATTCTCAATATGATCCCAACTTTCCAATTCTTGCAAAATAGCTCTCTAAAGCCCAGATTCTAACTATTTTAATCATGACATCCCTTTCTTAGGCCAAAATAAATTCTAGAAAATCTCTAAAAAATTCCCAAAATTCCCAAAATTATAAATTCACATAATAGACATTTCTCAAGTCTGGTTTCTCAGGTTGGGACTTCACAGATAAGCTCACACTAACCCATCAATTTAGGATCTATGAATTCAAACAATGTACCTATGGGATAGGGATAGAAGAAGAAGAAAATTTGAAGATTATAAAGCAATCTAATTTATTTCGTACACCTAGCTCAATGAGAAAAAGAGAAATATTACGGATGGAATGTTCATGTGATCAACAACTAAATATATACTCTAATATGTATACATATTTCTTTCAGTGTCCTTGCCATATTTCACAACCCCTCCCTCTCTCTCTATCTCTTGATCCATCTATCCATCTATATGGAGATATATACATAATTTCGAGCACTAAATTGACATTATGTGGTTAGATTTTATAGTTTGGCTTGTTTTTTGTGGTGGTGGTTGTCCATTCAAATGAATGGTTTCTGGGAACTACACTTTGTAGGTTGGACGATCCTAGTGGGGAAAAGAAATTGATTTGCGAGAAGCTGGGTTTTAATTTGCAATCTGTTCGGAGGGGCTGATTTTGAGTCTCATTGAATATGTCCTGCCCTCGTATCGCTATGGGGTTATGCATGTGGATTTCATTGTTGCATTATGTTCCATTGAGCTTGCATGAGTGGAGGTGGTGACATTGAGATTTGGGTTCATGAGACGTGGAGGAAGGCGATTTTGGGAGGACAAAGGAAGTGTGTGTGTGAAGATTGTTTAGTTGTTCGTGGTCAGTGGGTTGATTTAATGTTGTCTCTAGCTAGAGGTGTCGATGATAGAGGTTGTTGTAGTGGGTTCGTCTTATATGTCGGCTTGGTGGTTGTTATTTGCCACTTTTTGCGATGGCCGTAGTGAAGGAAACAATGTTGAGAGACGTAGAAAATCTTAGAAGGTGGTGGTACAGTTGTGGGAGGACATAGAGGGGGAGGTGGTGGAGGGTACCGAGAGAGTGGAAGGAGGGTAATTAGCAGATGTGATGGGGGGAAGAAGGGAGATCGAAGATAGAAATAGAAGGGCAATGCGACGAACATAGTTAGGGCTAGAAGGTCAAAGTTAGCTTTTGAAATTGATTTCTTATAAACCAAACAGAGCCTTCAGTTCTAATTAATTGGGGATGGCTACATGAATCTGTCTTTTCCATAGAGTTATGAAGAGCATCGTGTTCTATAATATATAAACAAACCTAGGTCCCTTATAACTACAATTTCTATGGCCAGTTTTGGTCTTTCCTTTCTCTTAGTGTTACCATCTACCGAAATCATGTCACTTTTCCTAACTAATGCATCATTTGTTCTATGATAGACATGTCAAAACCACATTAATTTATTTTCTCTCATCTTATCTTCTATCCGTGCCATGCCTAACATTCCACGAATGTTTCCATTTCCAAAGCTACGATTTCACTTCTGATTCTTGTTCCAAAACGAAAATTAATGATACATATATACACCTAAAAATATGAGTTTTAACGTATATAAACGAATCAAACGGCTATAGATATGTTAGATTTGAATTTTGGAAAAACATATAAAAACTCGGATTTCTCGCGTTTTAATCGACTCTATGAGTTGTTATATATTACTAACCTCGTCTAGAATGTTCCCCAAAGATCTTGCGAAGTTCGGTCGGTCGTCGGATCGCGGCAATTCTTCCTCTTTTCTCTTTTCTCTCGTCACCTCTCCTGCGTTTTCCCCTCTGTCGATTTCTTTTCTTTTTAATTTTTTGATTTATTTTTATGTTTTATTTCATTTTATCTATACTCATCTTACTTGAATTTTGTTTCTTAATGGGTCAACACTCTATGCTATATAACATGGATGGTCTTATAGCAGTGCGGTAGAATTTTCCTTTCAAATTTTCATCGCACAACACTTCTGAAGCATTTTTCCATTTCATCCATCTGACTTGTATTCTATGTGTTATATCCTCCGCAATCTTTTTATCGTTGCTAACAGTGGAGCTGAGGTATTTCAAATGCTCAATTCTTGGTAACTCTTGATTTTGGAGGGTTACTTTGTCAACACTAGTATTCTGTTGTCACTATTGAGATCATTCCATGTACTCTGTTTTACTCTTACTGATCTTAAAACCATTTGACTCCAATGCTTTCCTTCATGTTTCTAGCTTAGCATTAACGACACTTGTTGTTTCGTCACCTAAAACAATACATCCGCAAACATCATACATCATGGTGCATCATTTTGAATGTGTCTAATTAATTCATACATAACTAAGGCAAATAGATAGGGGTTCGAAGAAGATCCTTGATGCAGTCCATGGATAATCATACAATCATTACATACTAGGCGGTCTACGCTTTTGGTTAGAAAATGGTCTATTTGACTTCTAGTAGATCTACTCTTAAAGGTGATTAGGTGTTCGTCTCTCTTCTTAAAGAATGTGTTCATAACTCTAAAATCAAAAGTCATTAAACTCGATTTCTTATGAGAATAAAATGTCATTTCACATCTTCCTTGAAATCCATTTTCTTTACCGTTACTAGAAAGAATGTCGGTTTAATTTTGCAAATTACAGTTGAATGTTGTATTATACTGAACACCAGGGAGGTCAATGACCAGTGACCACCCTACTGACAAAGCTAAATTCAATTGTAATTACCCCCACGGGGTATAGCCCAATGGCAAAAGCACATAGCCGGGTGATTCCAGCTTTGTTAGGTCTCGGGTTCGAAACTTGATAGTAGAGGCGAGACGGTGCTTAAGTGCTCGATAGTGTACATGCGAAGTTATGTGCTGGAGTCACTGGGCGACTCGTGACTTACCTTCCATACAATGCGTCTGGGGTAGGCGACGGTATGGGCCCTCAAGGATGGGGTTCATTTGCATCTTTTTGGTTCTTGTGCTGGCTTTTCAGATGTATATTTAGCATTGGATTTTAGTGGTGTTTTTTTACTTCTCGTGGTTGTTTTGATGGTTTAGAGCATCTCTACTCCAATAGCTAAAAAATGTTAGTTATATGACAAAAAAGTGTAAAAGTGGGACCCAATTTTTGTTTGTTTAGAGTGTGTTAGTTTTGAAAGTGAATATGTGTTGTAGTGTTGTAGTTAGATTGTGTGTTAGTGTTAGTTAAAGTGTATAAAATTATATATATAATAATATATTATTTGACATTATTTTTTCTCTTTCCTCCATTCTCTCTTTCTCTCTCATCTCTTTTGATGTGGGACCCAATTAATGTTTGCTAAGACCCTCTCCAAAGTTAGCACACATCCTAACTCTTTCCTTAGTTAACATCAAGCTAACTAATTGGGTTGGAGATTAAACATGCATTGAAGTTAGCTAAGTTAGTTAACTATATCCTAACTATGCTCTTAGCTATGTGCATTAGAGATCTCTTATGCCTTGTCTTCTCTCTAAAATGCATCTACAGATTCAAGAATGAGTGACACAACTTATTCTTCTGACAAGGAAGAGACTGGAGACAACCCAAACACAAATGGTTTCCCTACCTCAGGATCTAGGTAAAAAAAACAGGTCGATTCGATTCCATTTGATGATGTTGACATGTTTTCAGTGAATGTTTAACTCTTCATAATGCTGGTTTTCTTTTCTTTAGTTTTGCTGCAGGAGATGATAAACAATACCTTAGACCTTTAGATGACAAGAGCCCCAAACCAGTGAACTCAAGCCTCGACAAGTTTGTTAATAGTGTCCCCGTGGAAGAGGCTTGCGAACTTTTGAGTGAAGCTTCCATGGAGGTCCCAGTTGTAACTGAAACAAATACTAGTGCAGCAGCAGGTGTCTCTCAAAACAGTTGTAGCATGCAGTGTGAGGAGTTGACTCAACCAAATCTGGAAGACAGTTTGAGTGGAAAAGCCACGGCGGTGGTTGAAAAGCAACAGGGAAGGAAACTGAGCAGCAGATACAACAGAAAATCCAGGGGGAAGTGATAGATGTTGGTTTTGGCCTTCGTTGCGCTTTGTCTTCTGTGTTATGTAACATTAGCATAGAAGGGATATCCACTGTTTGTGGTCAGAATTAGAATGTAGTAGTGTTTAATTTGCGTATCATTTTGTGTCAATGATTACTCATACAATGGAGATTTTCCCATGATCTTTCACTATTAGTTTGTCTTCAAATGCCCTAACTTGCAGTTTGGGAATTGATTGTTCACATTCACATTCATCTGCTGCAGAGGGGAATGCAGCAGACTACCTTGAGACAAAAGATGGGTTTTGTAAAGAGATTTGATTCGCAACTATTATATGTCCAACGTCCAATATTAAAATAATTTAATAGCTTTTTCCTGACCTTGTCCATGTAACAAAGAATTTGAAATATCACTACCTTTTAAGAACATGTTGGACTCAAATAGCAATGATTTTGAAGCACATCTTTTACACTTTAAAAAAATTGATGACTCAAATCAGAGAAGACTGCAGTATAGCAATTTTAAAGCAAATTCAATAATGAACACTCCCAACTCAAATTGGTCGCAAAATTTGTGAAGATGCTAGTTAAGATCAAGCGAGTTAAATTTAAATGCAAGTAGTAGGTCTTTTAAGGGTAGTGTGCCACAAATTGGAAATTTTAGACTTTTAGGACATTAAAGTCCGGAAAACAATTGGAAACACAAATAAAGTCCTGAGAACAATTCAAACATTTATTATACAAAATACAACGGTATGTGGATTTTACATATTTTGATTTATATTTTTGTCCGTTAGATCTTATCTTTATTGTGATTGATAGGAAACAACTCATTTACATACCACTTATTTATTTCCTTTTCTGCAAATTTGACATATACCATTTTATGGGAACAAATTTATGGATATTTCCAAAAGGATAAGCACTTGGATATGTCTCTCTCTTGACAATCACAGACCACTATTGTTTGCAAAAAATTATACATAAAACACAGGTCACTATTGCTTGCAAAAAATTATATCTATAGCAAAAAATGGACATCGAACGGAAATATTTTTCAATCTATAATTGTATACCTTATTACATCAGATTTGGTATCCTTTTTTACTATTGTATTTTTTCAATCCGTTTGATCTAAGGATTGATATCGAAAATAATTTGTATAGTTTATTTTATCCGTACGATCTATATTGAAAATACAGATCGAGTGTTGAAGGCATTACTAACACCCGAAGCTTCAACGTACCTTTAGGTATTGTGTTCCGTTTTTTATTCTGTCGCACGTGTCATCGGCATGTGATATACCAAAAATACGGATCGAGTATTGTCACTCATCATGAGTGCCGAAGGCACGAATACGAATTAGTATCGAAGACACTATTAACACCCAAAGTTTCATCGTATTCTTAAGTATTGTGTTGTACTTTCTATTTTGTCATTCCGTGCCATCGGTACGGACTATCGCTAGTGGTTTGGTAAGGGAGGCCCTTCAGATGGACCAAAACGATCTCTAACAATAATCTCTGTTTCGGTTCTCTCTCCTTTTGATTTCTCTATTTTATCACCGTATAAAGAATTTTTCTTTTTAAAAAACATGAATTTTGCTTGGCATAATAATTCAAGGGGTTCTTTTGGACCGATTCCTAATAATTGTCCATATCCGTTTAGGTCCCAAATAATTTGTTTGGGTACCCGTTAAGGTTATGTTTATAATGGTTTCCAAAAATACCTTTGTTTGATGTAAATTAAGCGTATTTTCCATATCTGTGTCATTCTCTCACTTTCTGTCGAAAGCTTCCTTCGTCGAAATTTTGTTGTCTCTTTCCCTATCGTCGAAAGCTTCCTCTGTTTGTGTCACTCTCTCTTGCGTTAGGATGATGAAAAAAAATAAGTTTGTATAAAAAATTTGAATCATTTAAATTGTTGCATTACCCTAGTGTTTCTTCGTATCAAACTAGACTAATTTGTTCAGAAATCACGCCATCATTGCATCATTGTTACAGTGCATTTTGTTGTATGTTGTAACATATTGTAATTTTGTTGTATGTTGTAATACATCGTAAATCTACAACACAGTAACTTATATTACAATACATTACAGTACTTGACGTAATGTATTGTAACTTGTCCAATACATTACATTACAATACATTATAAGTGTAACTTGTCAAAATTACAAGTTACACTGCACTTTTTATAATTTGGGCAACTTAGAATAAATTACAATATAATTTGTAAGTTGTTAAATTATGTGCATTATAGGGGAAAATAATGCACATAATTTATTGTAATGTAACTTACAAATTATAAGTTATATTACAGTGCACTTTGTTGTCAAAATACAAATTAAAAGTTATAGTACACTGTAACTTGTCAAAATCACAAATTACAGTGCACTTTGTTGTAAGTTGGACAACTTAATTTGTAAGTTATTAAATTATAAGTATTGTAACTTGTTTATTTTGGACAAGTAATACATTACAAGTTTACACTTGTCTAAAATACACTGTAACTTGTCAAAATTACAAGTTACAATGCATATTTTGTAAGTTCGTCAAGTTATAATACATTGTGAAATGCATTGTAACTTATCAATTTGATAACCCGGTGATTCTAATTTACAACAAATGCACTATAAACTCTTACAATGTATT
>NMUG010002989.1:0-15300 GCA_002855965.1 Monotropa hypopitys
AACCATTTGCATGTAATTATTTATGAACATGCAAGAGGAGTGAACCTCACTTGGGGGCTTGCACGGATGATCTGATCTGTTTACAAATTTTAAAATAACATTTTAAGTTATTTTGTACTAAATTAGTTGATTTTATTTTATTTAATTTTATTTAAAGTTAGACCTAAAACTTTTAAATAAAAAAACAAATGTTCAGATGGAATACTTACATTTATTGGAATAAATTAATTTTTGTAAAATTACTTAAAATATTATGTTAATTTGTTTAACTGATTAGATGAGTTGTGCGAGACCCCAAGATGGGACACACCTCATAGCATTTTTTATTATTTATACTCACATAATCATGCTCCAATATGTTAAATACTCCTCAGATATGTTGCAAACAGACACATTAACACTAATGTGAGAATTCATGGCTCATATATATACAATACCTTTTAGATAATCCCAACAGATAATTTATGCTAAGCAAACAAACAGAGATAGTGACATCATTTAATTTTCATCTAATGTAAATATTTGATATTTTAAAATTTAAAAGCGATCAAGTTTTTCAGGATTGTAGAGTGGGTGATCAGTGCAACACATTTTCCAGTTTGGCTGAACTTGGTTGAGGGACTTTGAGATTTCGAACAAGTATAGATCGAAGATCGGTTGATGTGGGTGCAACACATTCATTTATATCTTATGCATGTGCACATCTTTTGGGTATGGAATTAGAATTGTTAAGTACCAGTATGTATATCTGTTCCCCAGTAGGAGAACATATTGCAGTAGGACAAATTTTCAAATCGTGCAAAATAGAAATATCTGAATTAAAATTAGTACGTGACCTTTGCGTTGTAGAAATGAAAGATTTTGACGTTATCTTGGGTATGAATTAACTATCTTCCCATCGAGCTATGATCGATTCTCAACGAAAAATGGTGACAACATATACATTTGACGGAACCTGTTTTCGTTTTAAGGGGATAAATAAAATCCATTATCCTTGTTTGAAGCAAAGTTAAAATGACATAATCAATTAACAAGATGGTTCGTCAATTTGAAGTCAAAAGAGAAGGACCGAATGGAAATTTGAATACCACGAATAGTTTGTGAGTTTGTAGATGTTTTTGTCACCTTTACCACCGCATCGGGACATGGAATTCACAATTGAACTTTGAAATCCCAACCCATGAAGATGGGCTTGAAAAATAATTATTACATGAATTTATGATTTTGAGAATTTTTAACGTTTTTTTGGAATTTGTATGGAATTTGTATGGAATTTATTTTGGCCTAAAAAGGAATTCCAAGGTTAAAAGAATTAAAATTTAAGTATTCAGGGGTTAAATTGAAAGAATCAAAAAATTGGGGCCAAATTGGAGTTACCTAAATGTTTGAGGAATCTTTTATCATTTTCGGTTAATGATTGGCTCATTATTAAGAATGGTCGGCATCAGGGATATGTCCCATTCTTGTTAACCAAAGACGACAAGGCACTACAGAAGCAGAAGTCTGACCTGTCATTCGAACTGACCAGTCATGTGGCATGTCAATCGGCACTGACACGCTAGTTTGCCTACACATTTTCCTTTGAAATGGATATGACCGGTCAAATAGTCTTGTTCCTTGCACTCAACCTTCTCTGCTCGATGATGATTACCTAAGCACCTCTATTGTCCTTTGCCAATCCCATCACTCCATTTCATGCACCCAGACCTCTCCTCCCCTATATAAACTAATCCCCATCTTTCAATTCCATGCCGAACTGAGCACCTATATTGTCCTTTGTCAATCCCATCTCTCTATTTAATGCACCCAGACCTCTTCTTCCCTATATAAACCAATCCCCATCATTCAATTCCATGCCAAACTATGATGTTCTTTGTCAATCTCATCACTTGATATCTATCTTTAATTGTTGAGGTGATTCGATAAGCTTACTTTCATGTGAGTTAAGGCATTATTGAGATGGATATAAAAGTTAAAGACAATGAATAAAAATATGGTCTAATGGTCGAAGGATTATATATGGTAATTATGTCAGTGATAGCCCCAAATGGGCAATGAGTATGGAAATTATGCAGGTGATATCTTTAAATGGGCATTGAGTATGACAATTATGTCAGTGATAACCCAAGTGGGTGTTGATTATGGCAATTATGTCGGTGATAATTCCAAATGGGCATTGAGTATGGTGATTAAGCCAGAAATAGCCTGAATAGGGGAGGTTAACTAGGTCAGTGCATGTTTATATGGTATACCTAGATTATAGTATATGTATCACATAAAAGAAGTGGAACTAAAGAAATATAGTTTTAGGTTGATACATGTGGATGTTTTGCTTTCGTTTTGATATTGAGCAGGATATTATTGTATTGTCCTTGTCTAATTATTTCATATGATTTCTGATGAACTCTTTTGGAATTCTCAGAATCCAGATTTTCAAGAATAGTTTGAATGGTTCACTACTGGCGTAGAGTGTCATAGATGGCAAGAAGATTGTAGTTGAGTTTGGTAGATTTTTATTCTTCAGTTGTTATATATATATATTCGTGTTAGTTGTAATCAATAAAAAAATTTATTGTTTAGTTTAATTTCCACTGAAATCTCAGTATTGTAATAATTTGTTTAGAAGTAAATTGTGGAGCTTAACTATTAGTTGGAAATATTTAAATTTGGATGTTAACTCTTTTACCAATGTCATTTTAATAATGAGGAATGGAAGTTGGTTTAGTCTGTTTATGATTGTTGACTACGTGTCGGCAGGGCCATTACAGTTACCTTCGAGGGCGGGGTGTGAAAGTTTCTAGTATCAGAGCATGGTTATTAAACTGATATCTGAGATGTGTGTTGGGTGGTAGTCTAGTAGTGGACATGAGAGAGTGTGTAGGTTATGTTAGGGATGTATGTGTAGGAAATACAATCAACATAAATGTTATTAGAATGCATTTTCCACATGGCCTACTGTGTTATGAAATAGAAAATAGCAATGGAAAGAAGTGACAACTAATTGAGGGACATTTCTCCAAGGGTTATAGAAGCTGGGGACGCATTCCAACCAATTGGAGGGACTAGAGCAGATGTTGGTGGAAATGGCCAGGAAGAAAACTACATTCCTTGTATTTTTAGTGGCAAGGGCAGTAGAGCATGGGCCTGAAGTGATTTAAGAAGTTCTCTCCTACAGAGTGTGAGGAAACTACTAACTTGATAGTGGTAGGTGAATGGTTGAAGGTTGTAATAAGAATGTTAGAGGTAATGTGAGTGAATGATGCATAATGGGTCATATTGACTATACTTAGTCTAAAGAGAAGTGTTAGAGATTGGTAGAAAATGGATAAGAAATAAATAATAGTGTTAGAACTAGGAGTATTACCTGTAGTGTCACAAGTAATTACTAAAGATAGATTTATGAAAAAAAATTAGGCTCGGTATTGTCTGTTGAACTATAGGTATGTGTAGGGAGATGTGGTTATAAGTTGGGACAGATTAATAAGTCTGTAGCCGATTATGAGGCTTGACTTTTAGAGTTGTCTAAGCATGCACAGGACATGGTGGATAAGGAAGAGTTGAAATGTTGACATTTCCATAAAGATTGAATGTAAAAGTAAAGAGTGGATTATTACTGATCTGGGAGAAGGAATTACACAGATTTGATAAATGTAGCAAGATAGATTGGATAGAATGTTCAAGACTACTGGAATAGTTGGGAATGTTGAAAGAAAATCCAATGTGATGTAAAATTAGCGGGATGGTTTGAAGGTATTCTAAGGCCTCAGTAATAATAATTACAATTATAAAGAAAAGCAGGGTACAACAATGTGAGAGTGGTAGATGGTGGAGTAAAAAGCAAGAGTGTTAGAGAGAAGATGATATCTTGTAGATCAGGTAGGTAATGGGATTGTTTTAATGTGAGGCAATAGATTGCGTTATGTGATATTGTTTGGAGAAAGAGTACTAACATTGGTATTTAGATGTTTTAATTATAATAAGATGGGATATATGGGGACATAGTGCATGAACCAAAGGTGATGTTAGCATTTACTATTGTAAATAAATTTGGGAGAAAATGGAAAAAATACTAAAGCATTTATAGCATCAAATAGAGTTTTTGCAAAGACACGCCAAGAGGCAGAGGTGTTACCAAATAATGTATCAAGTATCATTGAGAATATTGTCAGATTTGTTAAAGCAAAGATAGATCTAGGATTTACTTACTTGTGTGGCATCGTAGTTTATCATGCATTTGTTTAAGTCGTGTGAAAGGATAGATTATGTCATAGTTGTATTGACACCGATGAGAGAGTCATAATAATAGAGGTGTATTATTTGAGATGTGGGATGACTATAGGAGAGAAAATATTGATAGTGGATTTTGGGATATCCTCTTTGGGATAGATATTCTTTTGAACTATCATGCTATAGATTACTGGATTGATAAAGAGGAAATTTATAAAACATTCGTGGGGACAGAGATAAGATTTTGAGGTAACAAGAGGGAAGAATTGGGGAAGTTAATACCAGTCTTTAAGTGACCAATTTGTTGATTAAATGGTGTGTAAAGTATTTAATATACGCGTGTGTCATTGAGAGAGGGAAATTTCAGATAAAAAATCTTGTCATATAAAGATGAATACATAGATGTATTACCAGAGTGATTGTTTGGAGAAATATTGAATTCAGAGTTGGGTGTATCATTAAATATTTGTTGGTCCAGATAATATGGGGTGACAACAATCCAAATATGCACAAAATATGCAATCAAGAGAGGGGGTCAACACTATACCCAAATAAAAATTTCCCCAAGATAAAGAACTTGGGCTAAATGGACGATCAAAATATATTTGAATCCAGGTCAAGGAACCAATGCCAAAACCCTTCTGTTACACCTAAATTGTTGTAATACGGCAATGGTTGAGGTTTCTGTGATTGTTTTGATTCCAAGAGTGTTGATCAATATATTTTGATCAAACAATCACAATAATGAAAATGCAAGCACAACCAAGGCAACACAAGAATAAAACACAAGGTAAGAAATAAAGAGTGCGAGCCAAAAGTAAGGAGATAAACACCAAGAAATTTAGTGGTTCCCTTAGACTTGTCCACGGCCTAAGGTATGTCCACTTCCTTTAAAAGTATAAGAGTTGCACTAATAAGAAGATTAACTTACGGTGGTAATCAAACCTTACAAGTGACTTGAGCTACTTGCCGGTTATGCTCCAACCTTTTGAATTTTTCGGGTGTCCACTTGTCGTTGCCTTGAGAAGCTTCCAGGTACTCTCCAACCTTGAGTACTTCTGGGTGACTCGAACCTTTGATAGTCTTGCGGGTGCTATCAACCTTCTTGCAAGTTCTTCAACCAAGAACTTAACTTCCAATATGAGTGATATCCAAATAGAGATGAGGAAGACAATCACTTCCTCTTACAAATGAAGAATAACTCTCTCTAAATATTTTACAATGAATAATACAACTTTCTCAAGTGGATATAGAAGAAAATACAAGTAGAGAGATATATAGAGAGATTTGAGAGAGATATGAATATACAACTTGTAGGATAGTTCTCTTAATGTGTTTAGGTGTCAAAAACATGTTTATAAAGCCACAAATAAGAAACTAGCCGTTGGGTGGCATTGTGCTAATTATTTGGACAAAAACAGTTTTCTGCACTTTCTGCACTGCAATTATTTTATATAATTTTATTCAAAGTTAGTCCTAACACTTTTGAATAAAAATACAAACATTCAGATGGAATACTTACAGTTATTCGAATGAACTCGCCATTTTACAAAATCACTTAAAATATTATTTTAATTGTTTTAATGGATTAGATTAGTAGTGCGAGACCCACACACCCACATAGCATTTTTTATTATTTATACTCACATAATCATGATCCAATATGTTAATTCTCCTCAGATATGTTGCGAACAGACACATTAACACTAATGTGAGAATTCAACCCTCACATATATACAATACCTTTTAAATAGTCTGAACAGATAATTTATACTAAGCAAGCAAACAGAGTTAGTGACGTCATTTAATTTTTGATCTAATGTAAATATTTGACTGTCTATATTTTAAAATTTAAAAGCAATCAAGTTTTTCAGGATTGTAGAGTGGGTGATCAGTGAAACACATATTCCAGTTTGGATGAACTTGGTTGAGGGGATTCAAGATTTCGAACAAGTATAGATCGAAGATTGGTTGATGCGGATGAAACACATTCATTTATATCTTATACATGTGCATATGCTTTGGGTATGAAATTAGAACCATTAAGTACCATTATTTATGTTAGTTCCCCAGTAGGAGAACATATTGCAGTAGGACAAATTTTCAAATCGTGTGAAATAAAAATATCTGAATTAAGATTAGTACGTGACCTTTGCATTATAGAGATGAAAGACTTTGATGTTATCTTGGGTATGAATTAACTATCTTCCCATTGAGCTATGATTGATTGTCAAAAAATGGTGACAACATATACACTTGACAGAACCTGTTTTCATTTTAAAGAGGATAAATAAAATCCATTATCCTTGTTTAAAGCAAAGTTAAAATGACATAATCAATTAATAGGATGATTTTTCAATTTGAAGTCAGAAGAGAAGGACCGAATAGAAATTGGAATACCACAAATAGTTTGTGAGTTGTAGATGTTTTTCTCAAGGAATTGTGAGCTTTGCCGCCGCATTGGGACATGGAATTCACAATTGCACTGTGAAACCCTGACCCAAGAAAATGTGCTTGAAAAATAATTATTATATGAATTTATGACTTCGGGAATTTTTTGTGATTTTTCGAAAATTATCTAGAATTTATTTTGGCCTAGAAAGGAATTTAGAGGTTAAAAGAATTAAAATTTAAGTATTCGAGGGTTAAATTAAAAGAATCAAAAAGTTGGGGTCAAATTGGAATTACCCAAATGTCTGAGGAGTCTTTTGTCATTTTAGCTAATGATTGACTCATTGTTAAGTC
Organism: Monotropa hypopitys; assembly: GCA_002855965.1. NCBI lineage: Eukaryota > Viridiplantae > Streptophyta > Magnoliopsida > Ericales > Ericaceae > Monotropa > Monotropa hypopitys. The sequence continues at coordinate 6,973 of NMUG010002989.1, forward strand.
TGGTCGACATCATAGTTATGTCCCAGCCTTATCAGAAGAAGCCGACAAGGCACTATAGAAGCAGAAGTCTGACATGTCATACGTACTGACCAGTCAGATGGCATGTCAATCATCACTGACATGCTAGTTTGCCCACACATTTTCCTCTGAAACAGATATGGCCGGTCAAGCAGTCTTCTTCCTTGCACTCAATCTTCTCTACTCGACAATGATTACCTCAGCACCTATGTTGTCCTTTGTCAATCCTATCTATCCATTTAATGCACCCAAGTCTCTCCTCTCCTATATAAACTAATCCCCATCATTCAATTCTACACCAAACTCCTCCAAGGGCATTTAGATATTTCTAGTGAGAGAAGTTCCTCCTTCGGATCTTCGAGTATTCTACAATCTCTCTGTCCACACACCCCACCTCAAATACACCCTTTTGTCTGATAGCTCATCCCAGCTCAGCTCAGCCCAACTCATCTCAGCAGCTCATCAGTCTAGCTTAGCTCCGCTCTGCCTAGCTCAGTCCAACAGATCAACTCAGTAATCCAACTTAGCTCAGCCTCCAGATTCCTCAGTTTGGCAAACCTTCCCCAGCGCGGCAAAGGTAATTTCTAAACCCCTTTGCTATTACTTTGTGCATCTAAGGGCCTATGGCCCAGTCTTGTTAAATTAACCGACCACAATAAGCTTGGTGAATTGGCCCCATGCTAAAAATGACCATCTTGATGTTCATCCACCCTAGCCCTAGCACCTCATCAGTTTGACAGACACTTATCCTGTGCAGAAAAGCCTTGATAACCTAAAATTAGTTTGGACAACACTTGCTCTATGCATTAAGAGGTTTTCCAGAGCCTCCCATCTAGGCTCAGCACTTAGCCACACTAAGAGAACCATTCTTGTGTTTGGAAGAATTCCTTAGTGCTTGGCAGGACTTCGAGTCATATCCAGAACCCTTGAATCTGCTTGACGGGACTCTCTCTTGCTTGGCAAACACCCAGACACTTGAACTTTTGCTCAGAAGGTAATCTCTTTGACTTTGCTGGCCTCCCCTACATCCATGGTGATTTGCGCTCGGCTGGATCCATTCACCTATTTGGAATCTTAGCTCTAATAGCTTGGAAATGCCACCAAATGTTTAGGTAATTAGCTTAATCCATTGAGAGCACCTTTTCAACCTCTTGTGAGGTAGCTCTTAAGAATCCGACTGCCCTATTATAACTTAGTATTCCCACTCAGTAATATGGGAATCCCATTGTATCTTGCTCAGCTCGGCCATAAGTTGGTCGGCCAGTTGAGTTTGGCCTAGATGACCTCTTCGACTAGAGATATGCCAAAGGCCTAATTGTTAGAATAATTCATTTATAGATCCCTATGATGTGTTTATGTCAGATTAAATTGAATCAATTGAGGTAGCTTTTGTTAAAGAACTTGTAATCTCAATCAAATGAGTCTCTATATGCCTTGTTTATCGAATTTTATTAAAAAGCATGCTTAGATAATTTACCAAGTATGATTATATTGTAATGAGCATTGAAGTGATTAATATGTTTCCTTTATGAAATGAAATGACCAAACATGAAAATTTCCCCCTTATGATTATGGATTAACAAGAAAAAGGAAATGATTCTTATGTTTGAAAGACATGGGAAAGTGACACGGTAGCTCAGCTACTGGGACTGAATCTGAAATTAGCAGGGGTAGGAGAAATAAGGACGATATCATTTCCAGGTGATCTTTGGGTGATATCACACCATCTTTATAAATTGTTTGGGGTCTCTCCCTGAATGACTGGTACAGTGAAGAACAAAATGATACTTATATCGGAATATCAAATAAAAATAAGCTATATGCAAAAGGACTTGTACTGAAGGCTATAGACTTGAGTAACTCTTGATTTTTCTGAGGCTTGATGCCAGGAAATGATTGATGAAAATCTTATGGCTATAAGATGATTATTTTGTTTAAAATAAGATTTATATATTGAGATATTGTTGCCCATGGAAACTAGTAAACTTGGCTTATTTTGATTCACTCTAGCATCATGCTTATGGATTTGTGCGGTGGCTATTTCCCGATACATCGGCTATCAGAGCTGTCCTATCGACAAGCTGGGCGTCGGCATAGGAGATGGGGAAGGATGGAGTCTGACTTGCAGGGAAAAGGGGGATCCTCCTACTTTGTCGGCCAGTAATGATGTACGAGCGGAGTGGACGTTAACCTACAAAGCAAAGGGGCACCTGTTTGGCTCTTGCGAAATAAGGGTCAGTGCCCTCCAATCGGCAGTGACCGGACATGGCCTCTGATGATTAAGTCAGTAAGTGTCTGAGGTGAGGTAATAGAAAAAACAAGTCGGAGAGTTGGGAGCCAAAAAGTCCCGTGAACAGTACCTTGGTGGGGTATTTATAGTGAGAATCTGACTTAGAGTCCAAGTTTGGCACATGTGGTGCACGTTGTTTGTCCCTTTGGATGATGTCAGCCCTAGTGGTGCATATGATGGGGCTGCTGCACCTGTTGGGATGGGGTCATCCCCCAGATGGAGAGCTTCATTTCCTGTGTCACTATCGATAGATGGACCCTCCGGTGAGTAGCTGGTTAGAGAAGGAGTTGTGCCCTTGCCACAAGGAAAACATGTAGAGCTCTATTTGACCGACGTGCAAGCCGAAGGTTTAGGATGCTGCTTGTCAGGTTAATCCTCGTTGTCTGGAAATATACTTCGGCCACAAGAGAGACGTGTACTGAACCTGGCTCTATCCAAATGCATAAGTAAAATGTTCGGAGTGCCATGAGGCCGGAGACCCTAGTTGGATCCTTCGGGTGTTTGAGTGGATCTGTTTTGTTTGCCGAAGGTCCATGCGTTGAACTGCTAGTTCCATCCTTCGGTCATACATATAAGGATGATCCAGAGGTCCGTGAGGCCGATGTCCCTGGCTTGATCCGCAAGATGATCGAATAGGGGTCTGGATTGGCTAGTGTGGTCCGGTGAGATGGATCAGACCACCCAGACTAGAGTCCGACTACCACAATAGCCCTCAATTTTCCAACTCATTGAGAAAGATTGATGTAGATTGTCGAACTTTCCCTGTGGTTAAAGCCTGATGTGGCTTCTGACGTTAGCGTGTACTTCCCACGTGCTGCAACAACATTTATTATACGATAGATGGTAATCACTATGTTGTAAATGTCAGAGCTGACCCGCCACATGTTATCTTTCGATTGGTGGGTCAAACTGTGCTCGTTGGATTCCATGGAATGGTATATTCGCATGTCACATTGGGTGGCAGATAGTTGTCCATGTCCCTAGCCCTATAAATAGAGTGATGTCACCCTGTCCACAAGGTCATCTCAAAAACCATCACTCGCACCAACACAACAAGATTTTACACAATTTTTCCTAACACATCATCGAGTTCTATTGAACCTTATGATAACCCTCTCAATTCCTACAACAGTCCTCAACCCCTCACAAGACACCTCACTCATCGTCCAAAATTTCCACACTTGAGCACTACCAGTAACTTAAGTCTCACGATTCCAACTACATCTAATCACACAAAGGGTATTCAAACTCCCATAATGACTTGAAGTACCATTTCCTAAGGGGAAAGGAAACAAGGTCCAACTCCAACAACCAAATAGGATACAACTCATCGGGATGACATCTCATTAACTAGAATATCAAGATAGGCTAAGCAAATGCCACGAATCACTGACCTCTATCGAAACTCATCACAATTTGAAGAGCACCTCATGGCCCACATTCCAAGACTCCACAATTCCACTATTTCTCCTACTTGAACCTCAATCACCATCTCAATTCTTTCCCAGCTTCCAAAAGTTACAGAAGCTCTAGAAGAATCACCCAAAACATTTCCCATCGACATCACTTAACCAATCATCAAGGCTATGGTGGCTGGTAATCTGTTGGGACCACTCCGACGACTGGTCCTCCAATTGTTGTTCGTCAGTCACTGATCCAGACACTTGCGTTGGTCCCTGCAAAGAGAAAATTGGATCCTCCTGCTTGGCTCATGTAAAACAAAGGTTAGTGCCTGCCAATCAGTCGTGACTGACGGGGCCTCCGATGCTTAAGTTAGTCTCTTTCTTTGGTGGAAAAGATAGAAGAGCGTCGACATCCTATGCTGACCAAACCAGTCCACCCAGGTGAAAGTTTGGCAACCATCTTTAGATATTTTCGTGTTTGGCTCTGTCTAACCCTGCCTTTTTTATGCAGATGTGTCAGCAATTTCCAAGTACATGAGAGGGATGGCATCGGCCGCCTGGATCGAGGCCCTACTGAGGTGTGGTGGTAGGGACGCCCCCAATCTTTTGGGGTATGAGATGACGTACTAGAGTTTATTAGAGGATCGAAAGGCGAAAGAAAAAAAGAAGGCAATGGCAGAGCCCGACACACGAGCCCATGTCCAGAGAAGAATGACCGTCTTCGAATATTTTCAAGAGGGGCCTTCGGAGGTCAGAAGAGGACCTGGCGAGGGAGAGGACGACACAGAGGAAATGTATCAGCAGCCTCAGGAAGCTTCTCTGGGAGATGGAGCCACCGTCAGGTCGCCGGTCATTCCTCCGGCTGATTTGCCGGAATTACTTCAGGTTAAGGAAGACCTTGTCGATGATGAAGAGATTCTGGAGTTTGTGAGGTACACCGCCATGCGGACCCATCCCCCTCCTCTGGCGGATCCGGTTCCTCCCCAGCCTTGGGCTCCTGGCTTCTGGAAGTATTCTGGAGCGCCCGTCCTGACGACGGATAGTGTGAATGCTCATCCGAGAGTTGCGCACCCCCTCCTCCAAGCACTGCAGCTACCAGAAGATATGAGGGCCCTACCGTCCGGAGTCGAGGAGATCTATGATCATGCCGGGACATGCCTTATAAAGGTACCAGTTACCTTTGCTTGGTTGGCTTTAGTGATTCCTTTCTGACGGTTTACCACGATACTGCAGGCTTGCCAGAGCTTCGTCGGTCTGTATAAATGCACCCAGCAAGTGCTCCAGAAGGCATTCATTCGAAACCGTCGTGCCCATTAGTTGGAGGCTAGTTTTGGAGTGGTGGAGGCCCAGAAGAACCTCCTCCTCTGACAAATTCAGGAGGTAATGGAGGAGCAGGCTCGGCTAAAAGAGATGCTCGATGGAGCTCCGAGCAATGTCCGGCAAGACAAAGGAGGCAGCGAAGAGAAGATGAAGAAGGTTGTGGTTGAGGCGGATGCCAAAGCATACGCTGAGGGGCTCAATGATGCTAGAGAAGAGTATCGTTGGCAGGTGCATGAATTATGCCCCGAGGTTCATGAGATCGGTATCAGGTTGGGGTATAACAGGGCCTTTAGGGAAGCATGGGGGATGGCGCTTGACGTCGCAGGGGCACCTGTGGATTCATCCTTCTGGACTAATATAAGTGTGACGGAGCATGAGGTGACTCCCCTGGAGCTTCCAGAAAGGGAGCCTATCGTTGATCCACCAGAGATAAGCCCACCGAAGCATCCTTAGCCTTCTCTTTAATGTTTGTGGATGTGTGTAACATACAACTTGTTAATGTACAAAACTCAATTTTTTTGAAGTTTACCTCTTTTTTGAGCGGAGGGTGCTAGACCGGCGGTTCCAGAGTTTAGTCGGATAAGGATGGATCCCTTGATAGAATCCTGGAGGGATAGAGATTGAGGAGTCCATTTATATAGTGACGTCTCCGTCAGTATTAATGGTCTGGAAATTGACTGTACATATAAAAGACGACCCCATGATGAGGGAGAGGGATCCAGATTGATGCTGGATGTATAGAAGATAACCCCATAGCACGAGAGAGAGGTCTGGATTGATGTCGACCATATAGATAGCCCTATAATGAGGGGGAAGGGTCCGGATTAATGCCAGACATATAAGAGAATCTCGTAAATTAGACAATTGGTCTTGATCGCAGCGACCCGGCCAAGCCAGACAGTCGGTCTTGAACGCAGCGACCCGGCCAATCCAGACAGTTGGTCTTGAGGAGTGGACGAACGTCATAATCCATAGCCATAGGGTGGATGGCAGGTTATAATCAAGCACGAAGCTGTGCCTGCCGGAGCCAAAGGGATGGATGGATATCATAATCCAGAGCCATAGAGTGGATGACATGTTATAATCAAGCACGAAGCTATGCCTGCCGGAGCCAAAGGGATGGATGGACATCATAATCCAGAGCCATAGGGTGGACGACAGGTTATAATCGAAGCCAAAGTCATGCTTGCCAGAGCCACGGGATGGACAGACATCATAATCCGGAGCCATGGGATAGACAACAGGTTATAATTAAAGCCGAAGCTGCGTTTGCCGGAGCCATAGGGATAGATGGACATCATAATCCAGAGCCATAGGGTAGACGGCATGTTATAATCAAAACCGAAGCCGCACCTGCCAGAGCCATAGGGATGGATGTACATCATAATCTAGAGCCATGGGGTGGACGGCAGGTTATAGTCAAAGCCAAAGCCGCGCCTGCTGGAGCCACAGGATGGACGAACATCATAATCTGGAGCCATGGGATGGACGACATGTTATAATCAAAGCCGAAGTCGTGCCTACCGGAGCCATAAGGATGGATAGACATCATAATCCAGAACTATGGGGTGGACATCAGGTTATAATCAAGGCCTAAGCCACACCTACCGGAGCCACAGGATAGACAGACATCATAATTCAGAGCCATGGGATGGACGGCAGGTTATAATCAAAGCCGAAGTCGTGCCTGCCAGAGCCATAGGGATGGATGGACATCATAATCCAGAGCCATGGCTAGACGACAGGTTATAATCAAAGTCGAAGTTGTGCCTGCCAGAGCCACATTGTGAATACCTGAGATAGAAATGAAAGGCACAGGGCAGACAAAAATATGCAAAGATATATTTCATTATTTATCGAAGGAAAAACCAATCGGTCGTCATGGCAAGAAGCTATCGGAGTATGGAGTAGGTCAGGGGATGACGGGGATGTTGTCATCAGCCTGAGGTGTCTGGGTAGCGTTAGGACCAGCTACTAGAGTCCTGCGTTGGTCGATCCATCTATCAAGATGGCCCTGTCAGACCAGATGCTCTATGTAAGCTTTGAAGGGGAGGCATGCTATTGTGTAGTGGCCTTTCTCCCTGTGGTAGGAGTAGTAGGCCCTGTCGTTGGGATGCCTTCCTCCGATCTTATGATCTGGCTCTCTAAAGAAGGGCTCATCCCTGATCAGTCAGAGGACAATGTAGATTGGCTCTGTGAAGACAGTTATCTCTGCCATATAGTCCTCCGGCTTCAGAGCCTTTCTCTCTTCTGTCTTTACAATATTAACATGCCTCCGGTTATGCTGGACGGGGGCAAGCTTGGCTTGAGAGGACCGGACAGAGGCACGCTCGTCCAGGAGATCCTCCAGCTGGCAAAATTTGTCTATCATTTGCATGAGGTCGTCCATGTTCTCTACGGGATGGAGCATAAGCTCCCAGAGCATGGGACTCTCAGACTCCAAGCCCAGTTTAAAGAAGGAGGTGCCGATCCCCTGGTCGCAGTCCTAGATGTCATTATAGAGCTCCCAGTAATGGTCGGCATATTGCCAAAGCGTCTCCTCTGGATGCTTTTTTGAGGCTGATTAGGGAATCACTCCCTTTTTCGCCTTTCCGTTGGTGACGAAGCGAGCTAGGAAGGCCCGCTCCAAATCCATGAAGCTCCGGATGGACTGGCGTGGAGCTTATTGAACCAGAGGGAGCCTTAGGTGCCAAGGTGATTGGCACCCAAAAGTGCCAATATCTGAGATTAAGACCCTCACTTTATCTTGCATTCATTGACTAAAACCCAAGAAATAGTGAACTTTCATTGAAACATATGTGTTGAGCTGCTAATGAAATATTTGGGTTTTTAATTTGGTTTTAGCAAGAGAATGGTATATGTTGTAGATACTCTGCAGGGAGCTGGAGGAGTGAAGTAAACAGAGAAGGAAAAGAGTGAACTCCCGGAAGTTCAGCTCCAATAACCGGTAGAACATGAGGAAAGAAGGAAGAAAAACTCCTGGATTCCCGGTAGAAAAGACCAACAACCGGAAAAGGGAAGGACAGAACGCAGCCCTGAGATACTGAGGTTTCAAGTCCTGGTAGTCCATTACTCTATTCCCGGGAGAGCACGAAGGAAAGAAAGGATGTTCTGAAGGAAGTCTCAAGTCCCGGTAGTCCAAGTTTCAATGACCGGAAGTGTAGAGGTGACAAGAGCTGCAGAGGAAACAGAGCTTCAGAGTACCGGGAATGCGAGTTCCTACTCCCGGTTATAGGAGTCAGCTCAGGTCCAGAATACTAAGGGACAAGAAAAGGAATTCTGAGGAAAAATAGGGGG
>NMUG010002990.1:0-15298 GCA_002855965.1 Monotropa hypopitys
GGTTGGACCCGGAGGTGTGTGATTTGAGAGAGTTTGGACAACAATAGGAATGCTTGGACCTATAAAAAGTTGTGGTTGAGTTTCTTTTATAGAGGAAAGATGTCGCAACTATAGTTGCGACATGCCTTAATTTTGGGACAATCAGATGGCTCGCGAGCATATGTTGGGTTAGGATATGTTTGGGATATTTTGGGCAATTTTTAGCCCACTTCCTTCGAATAAAATTAAAAGAAAATATCTAAAAATTGAAAAAGTGATTTCCGGCTCTGAAATTCGTCTGAAGCTTCTGTTTGCACTTGGTCGGCTTCCTATTGAACTCAGTCTTTGACAATTTAAATTAGATATTGCTAATCTCTGAGTTGTATCGTGAATATAGAAAATATCTCAGACTTGAACATGACGCTTCCCGAGAAAATCCTGAAATACGGCTCTGATGCTTTAAACAAAGTGAGAAGCTTTAGAATCAACTCTTGGACTGCTCAACTTATGTTGGATATGTTCCGCAAAGAATGTTAGACTTTGAAGATGAGGTCCGTAGAAATTAGGTTTGCTCATTTCTGAGACCGGCTGACAGCTGCAGGGAAATCTGAACAGATAGGCATTTATGTTCAACTAAATTCTGAATTTTGATCAGATAGATTCAATATTTATACCGCTTTCTCAGTAATGATTTTGTCTCTGACTTTCCATTCGGAAGTGAAATTTTGGTTGCTCGTGCAAAATTCTGCTTGTTCCCGAGTGTATTGCCTGTGAGGAAGAGGTTTATGAACCATCCATTTTCTGTTTGTTTTGACTTGTGTGTCATCTTGAAATTCTGATTTTGGGTAAATGTTCCTTAACACTTTACCAATGCTGGTTGATTGGCTTACTATTTTTGACTGACGTCGGTGCTGCTCGTGAGAAGTCCAAACATTTCGGAAGTGCATTTTGATCTATTTGGAGGACCATTTTGCTGAATTCCTAGTTATAGGGGCTGAGTCAAAATTGGATATCAACAGTTGCCCCTCTGTGTGTATTTTTGCACAGCAAATATAGACAAAGATAAATTGATGCGCGAATTTTTGACACAAAACTCATCTTTTTTATACTTTACCAGAATGCTTGATGTCATATTGTATTTGACTGGATAAAAAATGTTTTGTAACTTGATTTGCTGTACTGCGATGAGATATAGTGGTTTGAAGACTTCTGAGGATGGAGAGTTATAATGTCTTTTGCTCAGCATACCTGTGACAACAAAGCTATATGCATGCAAATATATTTTTTGGAATTTTGAATTTTTATGATAGTCGTGCCCTCAAGATGCCTACATATCCTTGAAAGGACGGGGAATAAATTTTAAAGATGTTTCAGATAAGGAACAGATTTTGAAAATGTTCTGGATGAGGAAATGATTTTAAAGATGTTGACTTTAGAAAGGTGTAACTTGAAACTTTGAAAAGTAACCACAGACAGGTTATTGTGAATTTTAAATTTTGAAAAGTCACCACAGCCAAGTTATTATAAATTGTGAATTTGAAAAGTAACCACGGATAGGTTACTATAAATTTTGATATTGAAAAGTAGTCATAGGAAGACTGTAACGGTCTAGAATTTTATAAATCAAATTTAGAATTCTTGAATTCTATTCCATAGATTTTGATTGATTTTAATTTCAAAATATTTTCTTAATTAATGATGTGGTTGACCCTATAATATCGTAGAGAATTCAATTATGAATCCAACACAACTTGAATTGTTCAAATCGGAGTTCAGAAGAAGATTCTATGCCCAAAATACTCCCAAGCAGTTTTTTGGCCAGACCGCGGCGCGACCGATTCCACTCTTCCTTGCAACCGATTGCGTAGCGCGACCGCAAGCACGACCGAAAGCGCGACCGGTTGCTGTCCGGTCTGGTAGAAAATCTGCTGAAGCTTAGTAAGGGTGTTTTGGTCATTTCTCACTCATTTTAACTCAAACTAAATCGTGCGGAAGCCCTAAAAATGTCCAGAACACATTTTCTATCTCTCTCTACCTCCTAACTCTTTTATACTATCAAATCCTCTCACTTCTCTCTAAGATCTAGAGATTTTGGTTAAGATTTTATAGAAATCCCAAGGAGAAATCACATAGACGACCCTCTCCTCTCCGCATTGAAGTACAAAGCTCACTCTGCTCTCAAGACCCCCTCACCTAGGGTTGTGTAAGTGTTGTACTCAAATCACCTTCAAAGGTAGAGTCTCCTGACCTCTTGATACATATAAATGTATCTCTTTCTCTCCCTCCTTTCAATTTTGGCAAAAATTATTAGTTGATGCAAGTATGATGTTCTTGGGTCTTGGTTGAGTTTGTAATCGAGTCTAGGAGTCAATGTTTGGGTTGTATGGACTCTCTAGGGTGTTAATTTAACATTCCCATGAATTGATTAGAAAACCCCCAAATTTTGGAAAAATCCTAATTTGATTTGTTTTTAGAAATTGGGGAAAATTAGGAATTAAATATGGGATTGTTCAATTGACACTTGAAATGTGAAATTGGTATCTTTAGACCTTTGGAGAACATTAATTTTTGGCCATTGGGCCTAATTTGAGAAATTGGGGAAAACATGATTTTGGAAATCAAGTGGTAAATGATGTTAGATTTTGATCCTTTGAGTTAACTATCTTATATAGGATTTTGATCCCTGGGATTTTGATCCCTGAACGTTCTACATTTACGACATTACGCAATGGAGGTTTGACAGGACCCTCCCATCGAGTTGGATAATACTAGGAATATCACGGTTGGTCAGTTGACGAGCGACTAGCGCGGAATTAGCCTAAATTGTATATAAATTATAAATTGTGGAGAACCTTATTTTAATAAGGAAAGTTGGAAATTATTTTAGAAAACCCTTATTTTGAAAAGGTGATGGACTTGACACGGACACTTGGTCTTTTTGGAAAATATTTTAAAAACACTTGGTCTTTTGGGAAATGTTTTAGAAATACTTGGTATTTTGGAAAATGTTTTAGAAACACTTGATATTTTGGAAAATGGTTTAGAAACACTTGGTATTTTGGAAAATGTTTTAGAAACACTTGATCCATTGGAAAATAATTTGGAAAATACTTGGTCTTGGAACTTGAAAGAAATGGAACTAACTCTTAACTTGATAACTCTTTCAAAACCTTCCGGGTCCTCTATGCATGCATCACTGTTTACTTCTATACTTGTTTCACATACATGGCATCTACATATATCTCTTGTTTAGGTTTCTCTACTAGAAATATTCCTAACCCTCTATTTTTAGGGAATGGATCATATGAGTGGCTTGGAGTGGATGTCAAAGGTTGCTAGAAGACTTTGAAGGAATTTTCAATGTATTGTACTTACTTTTATTTCTGCACCTTCATTTAAAGTTAATGGTCCCCAGTTTGTAATAAGTAGATTAATGATTTCAAACTTATGCTTGCATGTGATTGATACATTATACATATGGGTGATATTGGAATGGTTGTCTTTCTTTTAGTAGTTATTTTAAATGCTCTAATATCACCTTTCAAAAAATGGTTTAATTTTTTGGGGTCGTTACAATTGGTATCAGAGCAAACGTTTTGATAACTTAGGGACATTGGGGAGACACTTAGTCTCATATTGATGGATCACTTTTCTTTTGCATTGTGTGTCATGTGATCATGCATGTGTGCTTGTGTGCTTGTGTGCATTGCATGAGGACGAAAGGAAAAACTTTTGAAACAATAATTTTTATAAAGGTTAACTCTTGGAGTCCTTTCCTATTGTTGGTTGTCTAGGATGTTGATTCCTAGTGGGTGCACTTGAGTAGTTATTCCAAGTCCTTTGTTGTTGGTGTTTATATTGAGTATTGGTAGTCATTTCTATCCTACCTTTAGAGTAGACCTTCATGATTAGACTTGTGTCTTCTAAGTCCCCTCAGTTGATGGGATTTCTATCCTATCTTGTGTAAGTATGTCAGATGGTTGTGCGGGAATCTTCTATGTTGATCTGTCAGTTAGGGATGTTGATCTTCCTATTGATGTCCTTAGAATTGGTCTTACTATAATTTTCTTCGAGTGTTGGATTTCGTCCTTGTTGTGGTGGTGCTGGTTGCCTAACTCCTTCCTTGGGTAGTGGAAAGTGAATTTTATGGGTATCGGATGATCGGACATCCTTTTCTTGTCCTCTTGATTCGGGATGATCGCTCATTATACCATTTGTGATTGAATCCTCGAATTTTTCTTGTCATCTTGATGAGACATAGATTGGTACTCCTTGTAGAGTAACTTCACATCTTATGATGTCAACCTCTTGGGTGTCGTTCCCTATGGCATAGGAGTTGATTGCTTTCTCAGGATTGAGGATTGGTCCTCACCATGTTCATTCTGGATGTGGACCACTCAGTAGCCTTGTTGGCATTCGTCTTCCTAGGGTTAATTCCTTTCCTCTGAATATGTTCTTCCACGTGTATGGTCGTGAGCCTAGATTAGTTTCTTCTAGCGAAGTTGAGATTCGTGTTCAATGTTGGGCAAAATTGGATTAGAGAACCTAGAAGAGTTGTACCCCTTAGCTACAAAAATGTTTGTTGAGATTAGGCCAGGTTGTGGTCGAAAGCTAAGTTTAGGTGGTGCCCTAGTTGTCAGGTCTCTCTTGTGATTCTGTACCAAGTTAGTTGGTATGTTGAGATGTGCTTGTCGAGGGTAGTACCCTACCCTTATTCAGGAACTAGAGTTGTCTTTAAAGTGTAATTTGGAGTTATTTGAGGTTTCTTTGGCAAGCCTCTATGGCTTACCCTCTTAGTCAACTTACTTGGGATTGAGGAATCATATGATGATGTGGTCGAGGTGAATAAGGAAAGTTTGAGGTGCTCAAAAATGATGATAAAGGTACTACTCGGTGATGTTAGATATTTCTTAGTTGTGTGAAGTTGACCATAGAGGTTTAAGTGTTCCTTTGTGGTTTAAATAGTAACTTGAGGATGAGAAAGAGTTTAATTAGTGACATGACGCAATTAGAATTATAGTAGTGAAAGTATAAGTGGTAGCGTGTCATTGTCATGAATCGATTCTCGTTGGATGATTTGGGGCTTAGACTTGTGTCTGAACCACCTTGGTGTTTGGTTGGTGTTATGGATCCTTGGCAAGTGTAATCATTTGCATGGTGAAAGTGGGACTTAGTTTCCTTTTTTTATTGACTTGTGGTGATTAGTTCGCTCTTGTTGTGGTTGATCCCTTTTGGTAATGGGATGTGATGAGAATCATGAAGTTCAAGTTGTCAGTAGTGCTTGTATGTAGCAATTGTGGGTCTTTATGATGGAATTGGTGGACCATCCCTAGTTTGAGGTTGACTTGAGGTTTCAACAAAAGTAAGGTTAATGTCACTTGGTGACTTAGAGATTTGGGTGTGAGTGGTGGTTTGGAGTGATAAATCTTGAGTATGTATTCTGTATGGTTTGTTCGTGTTATAGGTGAGAGAGGTTTTGCCGAGTCCGCAATTCAGAATGAGTATTCGGTCCAAGGATGTTGGGGTATTAGCACATTGGTGTGTATAGTGGTCTCTTAAAAGATTGTTCGACAAATAGGTGTAGTGTGAGCCTTGAGTCTATAATTATAGTTTTGATTTGGAGTTGTGGCTGCTCCTTAGCTTTGGCATATGGTTGCGAGGGTGTACTTCTTGGCATGGTCGAGGCATTCTTTCTTTACCCTTGATCGCATGGGTGGTATGATGACCTTGTTACATGCTACATTTGGTGTACCTATCCTTGATATGTCCATTTGTGTCGTGGATGGGCGAGTGTTGTTCACCCTTCATCCGTTCCTCTTCTCCGATATATTTGTGGGTTTGTGTGGGTGGACGACGGCGTCGACCCATCTTTGATTGAAGTGTTGAGGGTACGTGTTCGTGTCTTACTCTATCCAGTGTTAGATGGCTTGATCTCAGGTGCTTTAAGAGTTGACTACTCCTTGATGTATTTATCCTATTCTTGATCTTCTCGTATCTCATCGATGTTGGTTGGAAACAATGGGAAGAGCATGTTGCTTGAAAGATTCCTGACCTATCCCTACCTAAATTCTTATGTCGTTCTTATCCTCTGTCATATCCCTGTTGATGATTCGTGAAGTGTCGGAGTTTGTGGTATTGGTGGGATAGTGGTGTTCTCCTTGTCTATTATAGTGTGATCTACCTACCCCCTTCTCGTATATCTGCCTTTTTAAATTTGCAAAACCACACGTTATGTGCTTGGCTCTCTTCTAGCGAGGGTTGACATGGAGGACTTTCCCATTGTCATCATTCCTTGTCATGGGAGAAGATGGTAAGGTCCTATGGACTTTCCCATCTTCCAATCATACTTTTGTTTTGCTTGTGTGTGTTGGTTCCTTGTGGACATTTTTTTCTTGCAAGATTGTTCTGCAAATTGGGTTTACTGTCATCACTCTTATGGCCTTGTTCCGCAAGTGTTTGAACATCTCTGATTTAGGGAGAATGTCTTTTCTTGGTTTTGTGCTTGTGAGAGTAGGTGAGATTGTTGGTCTGTGTGCTGGGGAGTGTTGGTATTATGAAATAATCAGTAAGGTGAAGTATTGTTCGCCTTGTGCAGTTGTGTTAAGAGTTTCGGGTAGAGTGTGTGTTCCTTTGAGTCGACTGTACCGACTTAGCTATATAGTGTTGCTTGGTATGACTTGGTGTGTGTGTGGTCTGTGTCATGTGATGTAGGAAGGACTAAGAAGGATTGATTTGAGAAGGCGACTTGCCAGCGCATCTCAAAACAAACCTCCATGAGTCATTCCGGTACCACACTAGGTATGTGTGTTGGTTTGGTTACATGTGAGGATTGGTGTCATTCTCGAGTTTGTTGATTGAAGGGTATTTAATGTGAATTTGGTTTTAGAGTTCTATACTCATTTATGTAGTTATCTCAGAGTTTAAGGAATAGTGTGAGACTCTAGTATAGATTTGTGGATTAGTACCAGTTGTTCAGTCAAGTAGTTGACCTTAAGTGTATTGGTCTCATGATTTCTATCTTTGGTGGAGAACTGATCTTGAGTTCCATCTCTGTTTCAAGTTTAGTGGTGGTGGTTCCTTCATTTTGTCTAAATCTTATCGGCGTGTCCGTATCATATCGGTGTGTACGTATCATATCGGCTTGTCTGTGTCGTATCGGTGTGTCCAAATCGTATTGGCATGTGTTATCGACATTCAAGTTTCAGATTATTGGAGTGTTGGTACGTAATCGTTGGGTGGTAGTGATTCCTTTGTAGTATTATGGGGGCATAGTCTCTGGAACCCGCCCTTTCTTATCAAGACCTTCTACTATATTAATGGTTGGATGTGGTGAAATGTAGAGGAAACGTGGTGTCATCCTCCTTTCGATGGGTTCTTTTTCCTTAGTTTGGCACTTCTTGATGACTATTCACATCATCCTATCTTGTCCCTTATTGTGGATACCTTGTTGTTGGTTGCGGTTTGAGAATTGGGATTGAGTCGGTAATCCTTCCCCTTTATTTTTCCTTAAATTCATCGTTCGTGTGGCTATTCGGGCAAGTAGTGATTGCGGGAGTGCATATGATAACGTGAGATTTGAATCCTCTCTTATATACTCATCTTGTTGGATTTATTCGTGGCTTGATAACCTTCTCCGAAATCATAAATTCCTTGCTTAGTTGGGTTAGTGTCGCGAGTTGTAAGGATATTGTCTCCGTCATGGGTCCTTGTCCCAACTAGTGTTGAGGAGCAACTTGTTCGTATCTTGGATTCAAAGGAGATATCCGAAATTGTTTGATTCTAAGAATATCATTCCATTCCTCTTGTTGTGTTCTTGTGTGGTCGATGATGGAAATTTCGAGGAAGAAATTCCTTTAAGGAGGGTGGATTGTAACGGTCTATTATTTTATAAATCGAATTTAGAATTCTTGAATTCTTTTCCATAGATTTTGATTGATTTTAATCTCAAAATCTTCTATTAATTGATGATGTGGTTGACCTTATAATGTCGTAGAGAATTCAATTATGAACCCAACGCAAATTGAAGCGTTCAAATCGTAGTTCAGACGAAGATTCTATGTCCAAAATACTCCCAAGCAATTTTTAGGCCAGACCGCAGCGCGACCGGTTCCACTCTTCCTCGCTACCGATTGCGCAGCGTGACCGCAAGCACGATTGCAAGCGCGACCGGTTGCGGTCCGGTCTGGTGGATAATCTACTGAAGCTTAGTAAGGGTGTTTGGTCATTTCTCACTCATTTTAACTCAAATTAAATAGTAGGGAAGCCCTGAAAATGCCCAGAACACATTTTCTATCTCTCTCTACCTCCTAACTCTCTTCTACTCTCAAATCCTCTCCCTTCTCTCTAAGATCTAGAGATTTTAGTTAAGATTTTGAAGAAATCCCAAGGAGAAATCGCATAGATGGCCCTCTCCTCTTCGCATTGAAGTACAAAGATCACTATGCTCTCATGACTCCCTCACCTAGGGTTGACTCCTATGCTCGAGGAGTTTGGACAAAGAGAGTGGTATTCACTTCCAGGAGATCGAGGGCTTACGGTCTAGTTTCTTCCTCCGTGGAGCATTTGTTCCAGGGTGATTATCCTGATATGGATCAGTTGCATATAATTTTATACATGCTCTGCTATTTGCTGGATGTAGATCGATCAGGCACTAAGACTAGTGTCATGATGACTGTTTGATATAGAGAGGTTTTCCAGGCTTTGTTGAGCTTGTTTGATGCATTCTCTCGGAGAGACTTGTAGTGATTAGCATTTTGCATTCTATGTTTATTTTTCTATATAGAATGTCAGTGTATTTTTTCATGTATGAATACATTTTTACTATTTGAAATCCATAACAAATAAGTAATAATATATTCACAGACATTTATGATTCTAAGCTAAGAGTGATTAATACACAATTTATGTTAATCAATCAAAATGATTTTATAAATAAGGCTTCACCTATTGATCGATGGCGGAAACCTATATCCATCCTTTCATTGAAAATAACTTCGTAATATTTAGCACATGAAGTGACAGACCACTTGACTAAATCGAACTGGATATTAAAAGAAACTGATTCCCCTGAAGGTCGATTTTTGTGCTAACATCTGTTCTGACCCCATCGCTGTTCAGATATATCCTGTTACTTTGATTGGCTCCAGAGAGTAATCTTTGTGTGTGTGTTTTCGTTAGCTTTTTCTTTATCCATTTTTGCCATAACTCCCTTTTGGGTTGATAGTTATGCTGGATGCTTTTTATTTTTTTCCATTTTTGCTACGGTCCCCTCTTGAGTTTTAACCGCACTAGATTTATTCATTTCTACTGTAGCCCCCTCTTGGGTTTTGACTACACTGGATATGAAATCCTATTTGTTTTGCCATGGTCCCCTCTTGGGTTTTAACCATGCTAGATTTTCCATTTTTGTCATACTTTTCCTTCTTAGGTTTTAACTATGCCAGATTTGTTTTTTTACATGATTTAGATTTTAACTTTGACAAGGCAAAAACTTCTTGACCAAGTTTCGATGATTTTGATTTGAAAATGAGCACTTCCGTTATGAGGAGAGGCTAAAGAGTCTAGAAAGAAAGAGGGAGAGATCTTTTTTAGAACCCCTTTTTTGTTTTTGTGTAAAGGGGTAGCAATTTGTTTTTATCGTCATATTAGTATTGTGATGATAATTTCTTTTTTGCATTGCTCTTTTCAGATAAGAGGAGAAAGAGAATTTTTGATGAAGCCTCGAAAGAAGAAGTGGAAATGTTACTTCACTGAAATTTCATCAGATCTTTGATAAGAAGATAATGTCTTTATTGAATTTAAAATTTGATCATTGAATTTTAGAAAAGCCACTACTAATCAGACATAGTAGAGCTTGAGCATGTGAGCATTGAGAGGTAGCGAGAACTCTGGTCCATCCATTTCTTCTAGGATGACTACCCTACCTGATAATACTTTCGCCACGATGAATGGCCCTTGGTAGTTGGGGGAGAACTTCCCTTTTGCTTTTTCTTGAACAAGTAAAATTCACTTCAAGACTAAATTGCCTTGCTGAAAGACTCTTGGTTGTATGTGTTTGTTGAAGCTTTTGGAAATTCTCCATTGATAGCACTGAGAATGGAAGACTAGTGCTAGTCTTTTCTCATCTAGGAGGGCCAACCAATCGTATCGGGCCCTGATCCATTCAGAATCTTCCGTAGCGATCTCCATCATGATTCAGAGCGATGGGAGTTGCATTTCAAGAGTGAGGATGGCTTTGTAGCCGTAGACTAGGGAAGACGAAGTTGCTCTAGTAGAAGTTCGAGCAGATGTCTGATAAGCCATGAGTGCATATGGTAGCTTTCATGCCAGTCCTGGTATCTATCTGTCATCTTGCAGATAATTCGCTTGATGTTTTTGCGAAGTAGTCGATGGCGACTAATGTAAATTGGTATCCGTTGAAGGCTCTGGGATGAGACGAATCTCTGTAAAATTTGGGCTTGAAACCCTTTGATTTTTTGATATGTCGTTCGCACTGTTTTTATTAACTTCTGATCGGATTCTAATCCGATTTGGCTTTGAAGTTGTACTCTCGAAGTGCTAAGACTGTTTTGATCATTTCCAATTTCAAAGGATGAACATTCAATTTCTTAATAATTTTCAGTTGTTCTGGTCTTTGTTAGAAGAGAAGATAAATAAACAGAATATATAAAACTTTCTTGATATATAGATGTAGCAAGACAGAAGAACATATATTATACAAGTATAAGATCTATTAACATTCTATAATAGAAAACGAAACATAAAATAAACAGAATGCTAGTTTGCTATTGTTTACCAAGAGATGTGGGCTTGATGGATTGGGCAAGCCGTCTAGTTTTGAATTTTCTCCCCTGGATGAGCGAGGCGGATGATACTCTGTAGATTTTGATTTTATGAAAGAGGATTGATTGTGGTAGTTTGTAGTTCTCCAGACATTTGCATTAGACCCTTGACAAAATTATCTTCTTCCCACTGAGATATGACGTCGAGCAGGAATTCTTCAGAGATCATTTTACTCCCTAGTAGTTTGTGAGTGGACTGGTGGTGATATTGGGAGGCGGCTTAGTGTCCACCAAATTTATTATTCCAAAGTCAATAAGGTCTTGCACCTTATGTTTCAATGTATAATAATTTTCTGTATCATGACCGGTTTGGCTAGAATGGTATAAGCATTGGAGATACTCCTGATGATGGGGAACAAGAGGACTAGGATGTGGTCAAAAAGGAACAAGGTTCAGATGCCCCGAGACCATTAGGAACTGAAATACTTTTGACATTGTTATGGACAATGGAGTGAAGTTACGGTTATTTGGATTTCTTCGTGGATATGACAGGGCATTTGTAGAAAATGAACTCTGAGGTGTCGAACTCTGAAAGTTTCGACTTTGATATGGGTTAGGTGGGTTTTGATATGCACTCTGTGGTGGGTATAAAGGTTGTTATTGTTGAGGGTAGTTTGGGTTCTCGGGTTGAAAAGAGAATTGATTGCTTGGTTTTGGGGACAACATGATTGCAGAGATTTCAGGCTCTTTGGCCTTCTTTACAGAGGTTTCTTGGCATATGTCATTGAAGGGTCCTCTAAATTGGCATAGGGATCGAAGATTTTGCCAGTCATGATACCGTCCTCGATTATTTCCCCCTGTCGGATGATCTCATTGAAGAATTTCCTGATGGAGTTGCAAAAATTTTCACAATACATTCCCTTGCATGTCTGTATGAATAAGTGGACATACTCGGAATCAGCAAGAGGAGCGTCGACTTGAGATGCCTGGTTCTTCTACCTGAGGGCATATCTGCAGAAATTCTCCTCCAATTCTTGCTTCCTACAGATACGATAGAGATGGTCTACGGACATCTCTGCATTGTGTCGGTACTGGCGAACAAACTCTTGAGAGAGGTCTATCCAGGAATGGAAGCATTTTAGATCCAGTCGAGCGAACCATTGTGCAGCTGCCCCCATCAGACTATGCTAGAGAAGATGCATCATCAACCTCTCAGGATTAGGGTAACCGTACAATGCTCTAGCATAGAGTCGCAAATGTATCATGGTCTACCCGACACCATTGTATTTAGAGAAATCCGGGATCTTGAATTTTGATGGCAAGATCATGTCCAGATAAAAACAGAGATCTTCGAAACTGGTCGAAGTGTAGGCGTTGGGATGCCAGAGGGATTTGAAGGCATCCTCCAATTGTTGGACCTTTAGAAGTAAAGGAGCATCTTCCCTTTTTGTAGGGATCTCATCCAGGTGACTTTCCAAATCGTCCTGGGCATATTGGAAAGTAAGGAGAACTAGAATGTGTTGCGGCTGGATAGGCAGAGTAACGACTGTAGGGAGAGGTAGAGAGTTCTCCATTGGAAAGATTCGATTTGCAGATGGCATTTGTGGAGCGGTCTGTGGTGCTGCTTGACCGTGTACTATCCCAATGTTGGATGGTGGTTAATGTGAAGATGATGGGTCGGCCCCGGTTGGCTAGACAGTATGCGGATTCTGACATTGAGCCATCAGAGTTTCCACCAGGGCCTGCAAAATTTTGAGTGACTGATGGACGGTAAGATACTCCTCCATTGACACTGTCTCTAGTTCCCAATGAGTTTGGTTGTTTGTTTCTTCGACCATTGTTCTGGCAAGAGATTGAGTAATTTTCCTATTTGTATAATCTAGATGAGCCGTGTCTATACCTGTACAACAACACTAAGCTCGAATTAGTATACATGGAGAAAGTCTTTGGAGATTTTGAAGACGTACAGACTTTCTTTTAAATTTGAAATTCGAGATGTACCTCAGACATATAGTCTGGAGGATGGTCTCGGATTGTAAATCTTCAGAGAGATTTTTGTAATGGCAAGTCCGAAGTCTAATTTTGACCAAAATCCTTAAAGGCGATGATGTTTTTTTTGATATCTAGCAGAGATGTATGTAAGGAAAAAGTCTTCGGGATGATTGGAGGCGTACAGACTTCCTTTTTAATTTAAAATTCGAGACGCACCTCGGACATGGAGTCTGGAGGGTGGTTTTTGTCACACCCGAACCAATTTTAATATATATTAAATTGATTAATAAATATTAATAAAATAAAAGGAAAATAAAAATAAAATGTGTTGAGTGGTTAGGAGGATTTTGGTTATTAAATAAGGGTTTTTATATATTTATGTGATATATAAAATACTTTAAGTTTATATGATTAGGAGAAGAGGGTAGACAAGGGAAATGAAAGAGTAAGTCTGAGGGCAATTGTGTCTTTTGGAGTAAAAATCTGATTATGGTTAGGGAAGGTTACCCTAATCCCTCATTTGCATAATCACTTTTGATGAAGGAGGCTAGAGAGAAAGGAAGAAGGGGCTAGAAGAAGATTCCTTTATTTCAAGGTTTTCGGATTTGAATCGGAAGACATTTTCTTCTTCAATCATATTCCTAACGTAAGTGATAATACATCTACCTACTTTACATCTTCATTTTTGTCTCATATTTGGTCTAGATCGAATAATTAAAGTTAATCTCGTTTTCTGACAGAAATTTCTAGATCTACTCTTTAAAACCTCAAATTCATGGGAATTTAGTTGAAGTTTAATGCTTAGATTTGAATATGTTAATAATGTTGATGTTTAGAACACTTAAGGAGGGTTAAATGGTGATGTTTTAGAAGTTTAGATAGAAAATATTAGAGTTTGGATCGTCAAAATTTGCAAAAGATCAGTTTCTATTCAGGGGAGACCGGTCCCCATACCACAGGAGACCGGTCCCCGCAGGGTAGTAGGATGGAGAAGAGGGGAGAGATCGGTCCCCCATACTACGGGCGATTGGTCACCTGAATGCAGTAGGGTACCCAATGGGGCGGGTACCGGTCCCTCCTGGGTTTTTCTGGGTAGATTTTGGGGAAATCCTGGGAAGTTTGGGACTTGACTTCGGATGTGTTCAGGAGGTATTAGGGACTATTTTTGGAACCCTCATAAGTAGTTTAAATAATTAATTATTCAATTGGTAAATAATAATATCAAGCCATATCGAATGTTGGGTTAATTTAATGATTTCATATTCCTTGTCAATTTATATACAATGTAGACTGAAATTTATAGTTTTACTGACAGGGACACTCGTGGAAGGCATTGAGTCCTCGATCAAATGCAATAAGAAAAATGGTTAAACGGTATCGGTGAATGTAGGATTATGGTATTTTTAATAATATGTCTGCAAGTCTTTGTTTAACTGTTGTTGTTGCACTGGTTTTATGATGCATGCTGAAATATAATATGGAAAGAAGAGATACATATGATGAGTTATGGATATGAATAATATACATATATATATATATTGTATTGGCCTGCGTGGGGCATATGAACTATTGCTTATAGCAATAGCTATTTTCAAGGCATGGGATGCTCAAACCTTTTTTAAAATGGCTTCGGCCATCATACATGAAAGGAACATGCATGGGATGCACTTATGAATGAAAGTAACCTCTTGTTCATTATATGATTTCCATTACTAAAATTGCTTGAGAATGGAAGTTAAAAACATCATAGTCACACTCTATTTTTCTTGTTTTTGACTTGAAAAATAGGCTACAGGATTAGCGGTCCACTACAAAGCTGAAGGAAGAATGATGTTGGGATGGTGATATTTGGCTGAGGTCATCAATTTGAGGATTGTTATGCTTGTGGTTTTATAATAGCACTTTTGGATAGAATTGTATTGTCACTTAGTTCGAAGTCTTGCATTGGAGACTATTCATTAGTTCAATTTCTCTTATCTTGTTGGTTATGTTTGGGGCTAATGAGCACTTGTAGCATTAATGGTTAATATTCTAGAGGTTTTACCTTTGTTCATTTACTATGTTTCGGAAATGTTATTGAGGATTTTTATTTAAGCAAAATTTTTTGAAATTTCACATTTTCGAGAAATTATGAGTTTGGGATGTTACAACTTGGTATCAGAGCTTAGGTTCTAGGTCCGAGTTAGGGGACCATATGAGTAATAGGAACTTATATTTGAGGTGTGTGCTTGAGGTAAAGTGTTAGGAGTGTGGTATGAGCCTTTTGTGACTATTATGTGTGTCTTTGACACTCACGGGACTTGTCTTGAAATCTGATTGAATGGACGTGTGATCAACATTCTCTTCTAATGGGAAGTCTTGAATAGTTAAGTGGAAAAGCATAGTTTAACAAAATGTTTAGGGTTATGAGTTTTATATGTGACACCTGTTTTCACCATGTTTCTTTTCTAAGTCAGTGGCAAAAAATAAATGGTATGCAAAAATCAAATAGTGTAGAGAATCAGTAATTTAAAGAAGACGTGGATTGCTTAATTTCAGTAAAGAAC
>NMUG010002991.1:0-15299 GCA_002855965.1 Monotropa hypopitys
ATATCGATGTCATAATGAGATCACACATCCCTAACAAAACATTATTTACAACACAACCCTAACTAATTAATATTTACAATGCACTCTTGATATTAAAAACAATATTACATTAATGCCTTTGTCTTACACCACACCCTTGGACATGTTGCGGGGTCCACAACTGAGCCACCTTTTCACTTGCCGAGCCCTCCAGAACAAGTCCCGGCAAACCTATCGCCACACCATTTTAACTCGCAAGAGAATTTGAATCTGATGTGACATTCATGTCCGCAGAATCCTTCCAACTATCGAGAGTATTTGTGTTGTAATCAGACCAAGGGATACACTGTAGTGCGGGGGTGCATTACATTGGCGTTGTAGGGAGAAGAGACGTCGACCACTACAAATTTTACTCCCGTTATAATTGAGCTGACGACTACGAGGATAACTTTTTTGCCAAGCGGCCAAACAGAAGCCACATTGAACCCCATGAGTGGTACGTCAGTCGGTCTTCAGGTTTGTATCCTATCGTTCTGAACAGGAAGTAGTACATCATGTCGGCAGAGTTGCCGAGGTCGATCAATACTTTTCGGACGTTGCAGTCACCGATCTGAAAGGTCATGACCATGCCGTCGTCATGAGGGTGTTGTACCTTATCAGAGTCTGTATCGGAGAACGTAATGGTGTAACTGGAGTCCGGAGTCCGGCTTGGCCTTCTTTTGGACCAACATGACCTCTCGGAGATCTGCTCCAGCTCTGCTCGGAGTCAGTCTTCTTGTTGTCAATCTACCAGGCCATGGATGACGTTGATGGTCATGAGCTCTTCTCTTGGGACCTCCATGACTGCCCTGACAACCGTCTTTTCTTCGTCAATGTAGGGGCATAGGTTCCCGCTAATCACCACCTTTTCAAGAAAATCCTTGAACGCTCGGCAGCTGGTGGTCAGGTGTCCCTTCTCCCTGTGGTAAGAGCACCTGAATTTCTCATTTTCCTTCCTTGAATCCCCCATTCTTCTCTCCGGCCATCTGAAGAATGGTTCCTTCTCAATTTTACACAACATGATATAAATGGGCTCCTTAAGCACCGTGGTGTGAGCCACGAACTCGTACGATTTTAGGGATCAACGCTCCCCAGTCTGTACCACATGTCTCCTTCTTCGCCGAACTAGTACCTCTGGTGTTGTGGCCTGAGCAATTTTTGTCTTTGCTTCTTTCCTCCTTGGCCTCTTCTAGTTTGACATGGAACTCTATTCTGGCCATCCGCTCATTCATGAGATCTTCAAACTCCCGGCTGATATGATCTAGGACGAGCTTGAAAGAGGTGACAATAATTTTTTGATCACAATCCTCAATCTTGTTATAGAGGTCCCAGTACCGGGCTGCGTAATGACGTAGTGATTCAGACCTTGATCGCCGAAGGTCGAGAAAGGAATCTACCTCTTTCTTTACCTTGGAGCTGTGATGAACCTGTCACGACCTGATACAACAAGGGCCATAACCAGCTAATGAGCAAGCTCGCAAAGGCCTAAAGTAACGAGTCAAGGGATTCCATCACAGAAATATAATAATAAATACGGAAGCGTTTGAGCAAAATCCCAGAAAATTGCATTAATAAAGTTCTCATTACCATTAATCTTTGTGTGAGTTCCTGGACCCTGACCCGATCTGCTTGCCAAATACGGATAAGAATGAGTGCTAATGCACCAACCCTGCAACCACAGAACACAATGAGTGCTGCCCGACACCGTCCACTAGAATGACACTCCGATACATAAGTCAGATGGATGTATCAGAGGAAAATATAACAACATAAGTGCTCTGTAAATTAGAAAATCCAAGGGCTTACCCAGTCTTCACTGTTCTCATTTATAGTGCTCCCGTAGCGCCTAATCAGGCGCCATCATCGCTAACCGTCCGGGTAATCCATCGTGATTCTCGGGAGCATCCAGGCTCCCCATTCCTAGTCGTCGTGATTTTCGAGAGCGTCCCTATTCCTAGTAAGAGTCCTGATTCCCGGGAGCGTCCAGGCTCCCCATACCTAGTCGTCGTGATTCCATTCCTAGTCGTCGTGATTCTCGAGAGCGTCCCCATTCCTAGTCAGAGTTGTGATTCCTGGGAGCGTCCATGCTCCCCATTCCTAGTTGTCATGATTCTCGAGAGTGTCTCCATTCCTAGTCAGACGGGATCATGCACCAGATGGTTAGCGGTGATGGCGCCTGATTAGGCGCCACAGGAGCACTATAAATGAGAACAGTGCAGACTGGGTAAGCCCTTGGATTTTCTAGTTTACAGAGCACTTACGCTGTTATATTTTCCTCTCATACATCCATCTGACTTAAGCATCAGAGTGCCATTCCGACAGACGGTGCCGGACAGCACTAACTGTGTTCTGTGGTTGCAGGATTGGTCTATTAGCACTCATTCTTATCCGGAATTGGTGAGAAGATTGGGTCATCTGGGCCATGGAGGTGAATCTCCAGAAGGGGTACCTGCAAGGCCTTGATGTCGATGCGGTGCCTCCAGATTCAATACTACGGACTCCATTCTCTGGACCATCAGCTACTCCCCCAGTCAATGCCCCAGTCGGTCCGGTCACAACTGACACATCATCTTCTCAGCCTCTGGTGGGAGCTGTCCCGACCTCTTCTCAGCTAGTTGGCTAGGAGCCCGTCGTGTAGAATAGGTTGTTTTTTCTTCCGGTGTAGTGCGTCGATGATTCAAGTTGTGCTCTTTGTATTTCTTCTTCAGATTTTTGTAATTTTGACAACTCTTGCTTGTAATCAACTATTGCTTGCAATTTCCCAAAGTGTTTAAATCTCCCGAACTTGGAATGGAATTACGTTCGTTTGAAGTATCCGTATTTGTACATTTGTTCATGCAGTTTTCATCCTCTCCTGTGGTATGTATGCCACACTTTGGATTTGTGCTAAGTGTTGGGCTTCAGACAAAACCAAAGTCTGAGAATGAGGTTAGCTGCCAAAGTTTGGCCGGAGCAATAGCCCTTTCCTGTCCAACCGGACCGTAATGCTTTGTGAAATGTGTAAGCCACCGTAAATTGGCCAAGGCGTGAGCCATACTAATAAAGTAACAGTTAAGGAAACAAAATTGACTGCCAAAATGTGGTCGGGGCACATGCCCTTACAATTGATAATAATAGGTTAAAAAATAAAACAATCCTGCCAAGCATTCGGTCGATTGTCGGTAATCCAGCTTCCAGAGGAATGACTGCCTCCATGCCAAATGCCAACGAGAAGGGAGTTTGTCTGGTTGTTCTTCGGGGTGTAGTACGGTAAGCCCACAGAACATGATACAGCTGCTCGGCACACTTTCCCTTTGCGGCGACCAATCTCTTTTTTATCCCGGACTAAACCGTCTTGTTCAATGCTTCGGCCTGACCGTTGCTCTAAGGATAGCAAGGTGTTGAGTTGAAGAACCGGATCTCGTACTCTGTGCAAAAATCTGTGAACAAGTTCCCAATGAACTGTGTTCCGTTGTCCGACACAAACACATCCGGGACCCCGAATCTTGTGACAATATTCCTACAGGCGAAGCGCTTGACATCCGACTCTTCGATGGTTACCAGTGGTTCTGCCTCCACCCATTTCGTGAAGTAATATGTGGCTGTAATAAGAAACTTAATACCCTCAGGGGCAGTTGTGAGTTTATCCACAATGTCCAAGCCCCATTGTAATAAGAAACTTAATACCAGAGTGTACCTTTTGCAGCTGTCACACTTCTGGACCAAATCTCTTGCATCTGAGTGCATCGTCGACCAATAGTATCCCTGGGTGATGGCCCGGTGAGCCAAGGATCTTCCGCCAGAGTGACATCCATAGCTCCTGGCATGTATTTCCTGTAGTATGGTCATGATCATACTTGGATGCACACAAAAAAGACACGGTCCGGAAAAGGAGCATTTGTAGAGCTTGTGATCCGGTGATAACTAGTACTGGGCTGCCTTGTGCTCTATCTGATGTGCCCGTCGTTTGTCAGTTGGTAAGATATCGTCTTTGAGAAATGCTATGATTGGGTCCATCTAGCTGGACCCCAAATTGATGTTAATGATTTTTCTTTCTTCTCCCGGCTCAATACTGGACTGTTGAAGTGTTTCGATTGTAATGGTTCGAGGATGGTCCGAGTCTCGGACTGAAGCTAGTTCGGCCAATACGTCAGCGTGTGTGTTGCATTCCCGTCCTATTTGTAGGAGGGTAAATTTTAAAAAATTACCTGCCATTTCCCTGGCCTGTTGAACGTACCGGCCCATCCTATCATCCCAGGCTTCGTATTCCCCCGTCATCTGGTTGACCACTAGCTGAGAGTCACTGAAAGCAGTCAGGTCCGTGACTCGAAGTTCGAAGACTGTTCGCAAGCCAGTGAGCAGAGCAGGGCTTCGTATTCTACCTCGTTGTTGGAGGCCGAGAACTCCAGGTGGATGGCATACTCATGGGCTATTCCGTCTGGTGAAATTATCACCACTCCTGCTCCGGCACCCCGGTTGTTTGATGCTCCGTCAACATAGAAGCTTCCAGTCGGAGTCGGGGCCAGCAAATGGTGCTGCTCCGGGGTAATGCTGATTGTTCCGGATCAAATCCGGATCTTCTTCCTGTGGCCTGGGTGAGAACTCCGCAACAAAATCTGCCAGTACCTGGGCTTTGATGGCGGTCCGGGGCTGGTACTGGATGTTGAAGTTAGCTAACTCCACAGCTTATTTGGAGATGCAGTCGGACAAATTTGCTTTCCGGAGTATCGACTTTAGGGCGTGCTCCGTCAAAACTGTGATAGTGTGGGCCTGGAAGTAGGGCGCCATCTTTCTTGATGCTGAGACAAGTGCTAGGGCCATTTTTTCCAGGGACAGATACTGTGTTTCAGCGTCTAGTAGTGTTTTGCTAGAATAGTACACTGGAACATGGTTCTGTCCCTCCTGCCGTACCAAGACCGAACTGACTAAGTGCTCCGAGACGGCCAAGTATAAAAATAATTCCTCGTGCTCCCGTGGTGCGGTAAGCAGAGGTGCCTCAGTTAGATATCACTTCAGTTCGGCCAAAGCTTGGCCCGACCTTTCGGTCCATTAGAACTTTTGGTCTATTAATGATGTCAAAGAAATGCCGACACTTATCTGACGACCGACTAATAAACTGGTTCAAAGCTGCTGCCATCCCGGTAAGCTTCTGCACTTCCTTGATGGTACGGGGATCCTGGAGGTCCTGAATCGCTGTGATCTGGTTGGGATCTGCCTCGATCCCTCTTCTAGTGACCAAATGCCCGAGGAACCGCCCCGAACCAACCCCGAAGGCACACTTCGCTGCATTAAGCTTGAGCCAGTGCTCCTTTAAGCACATCAAAGATTTGCTGCAGGTCTTCCAAGTGATCCCAGGCTTCTTTGCTCCATTGTTGTAAAGGGCGCGCCTAGGCGCACGCCTAGGCGCGAGGCACGGTGGGGCGCAGGGCAGGGGTCTCGGGAGGGCTAAGGCGCAACCTCCTCAAGGAGGCGCAGTTGAGGCGCGATAGGCGCGATAGGCGCGAGCCTTATTCGTTTTAACAAAAACCATATTTTTTGAAAACCTCTTGTTCTCTTTCGCTCTCGCTATCTGCTGCTGTTCTCTCTTCTTTCTCGCCTGCCCCTCCCTCTTCCTCTATCGTTCTCTCTCTCACGGTCGCTCCTCCCTCTCCCTCTCTCGTTCTCTCTGTCTCTCTCACGCTGTCTCTCTTGCAGCTGCTCGCCATCTCTCTCGCTCTCTACCGAGAACATCCTTGAGGTAAACTTATATACATATATAAACTGTATAAATTTCATACTTACAGAATTTGGTTTTTGTTACAATAGATAAGTTCAACTTATATATTATAGTGTAATATATGTATTTACACTGTATATTACGTATATATGTGTAGTACTACTATAATGTAATATTTATTTATACATCGTAAATTATGTTCAATAATAGTCATTGTTGATTCGGTTATTCTGTGAATAAGTTTATAAACATGTCAAACGAAGGAGTAAGGAAGGATCCAACATGGAAATATGCTGATTTGGTTGATCCCACCAATATGGACATGTTCAAGTGTCGTTTCTGTGACAAGATAAGCAATGCCGGTGTTTATTGGGTGAAACAACACCTTTCGGGTGGTTTTAGGAATGTCACATCTTGTCCGAGATGTTCTCCCGAAGTCTGACAAGAAATTAGAAATTTCATGTCGCAAAAAAGTCCATAAAAGAGCAAATGCATATGATGCCGGATATTGATGATGATGTTTTAGGGGGCGATGAAGATGATATTCCGGAGATGAATTCTTGTGGTAGAACTAAATCCGTGGGAAGTAGTCAAGAATCTATTTCTAAACTATGCCTAATAAGCCAAAAACAAAAGGGCCAATGGATGTATTTTTTTACGTCCAATCCGGATGTTGTTGAAAGTCGAAAAGGGAAAGGGAAACAAATGACACTTGACGCAAATGACCCGTACAAGAAAGAGTTAAGAGATCGCGCCATGGTAAGATTTAGTAGGTGGATGTATGATGTCAGTATTGCTTTCAATGCCGTTAATTATCCTAGTTTTGGACCAATGATTGAATCAATTGGGCAATATGGTCCGGGCTTAAAACCCCCAACTTATCATAAGATGCGGGTAACTTACTTGAATAAGGAGGTAGAGCATACCAATGATTTGATAAAGGATCACAAAGAAGCTTGTGTGAAATATGGTTGCTCTTTAATGTGTGATGGGTGGACGGACAAGAATGGGAGAACTTTGATTAATTTTTAGCAAATTCTCCATTGGGGACGATGTTTATTGAGTCCATAGATGCTTCGAGTTATGTGAAGGATGGACTAAAAATGTTTGAATTATTTGACAAGTATGTGGAGTACATTGGTGAAGCTAATGTCATGCAAGTTGTCACGGATAGTGCATCCAACAACGTATATGCGGGTAAGAATATTTTTTTCATAATCACTAATAAAAGTATAAAATTTGATTATTTTTCTATTAACATTTTTGGTATAAACTTTTGCAGGAATGCATTTGGAAGTAAGACGTCCGCATCTTTATTGGACACCGTGTGCAACTCATTGCATCGACTTGATGTTGGAAGATATTTTTAAGCTTCCACATCTTAAGTTCGTATTGAAAGGGCAATTGCAATGAATGGGTTCATATATGCTAGAGCGGGACTTTTAAATATGATGAGGCATTTTACGGGTCAAAAGAACATGATGAGTCATGCAAAAACAAGATTTTCAACTGTGTTCCTTACTTTGGCAAGGATTCATCAACAAAAAATAATTTGAGAAAGATGTTTATTTCGGAGGATTGGACAAGCAGTAAGTGGGCGAAAGAGCAACAAGGAAAAAATGTTGCCAAATATTTGATGATGCATTCTTTTTGAAATAATGTTGTTTTTGCTCTTAAGGTTGCGAGTCCTCTTGTCAATGTGCTAAGATTGGTTGATAATGAGAAAAAGCCTCCCATGGGATATATCTATGAGGCTATAGATAAGGCGAATGAAACAATTGCAAAGTCTTTTGGTGGAAAGGTGAAAAAATATGAAGAAATCTTCCAAATTATTGACCAGAGATGGGATGTCCAATTACACCGCCCTTCATATTTTTGAATCCAAAGTTTTTATATTCAAACCTAGATGCGGAACAAGATGGTGAGGTGATGGAAGGGTTTTACAATTGCATGACAAGGATGGTTGCAGACCAAAAAATTCAACATGCGATTAGTTCTGAGATGACCGTTTACATGAAAGCCGAGGGGCTATTTAAGTTGCCATTGGTTGTTGGACAAAGAACTACATGGGCACTGGGTAATATAAATTTCAAATCTTATTTGATTATTTATTTCTATTTTATGATCGTTAATAAGTTTTATTTGATAGCTGATTGGTGGGTTGCATATGATTCTAAGACTCCTAATTTGCAAAAATTTGCAATAAGTTCTTCCGGTTGTGAACGGAATTGAAGTATTTTTGAACATATAAGTAACTATCTCAAATTTAATATATTCTTGTTTTTTTATTAAATGTGTCTTTTTTTATGGGAACATTGTCATCTTTTTATTTTTTGTAAATCCACAGCAAAAAGAGAAACAAATTGCAACAAAAGAAGTTGAACAATTTGGTTTTCATCAAGTATAAAAGGGCACTGAAATGACGATATGATATACATGATATGATTGATCCCATCTTTATCTAATATTGATGAGAGCAATGAGTGGTTGCGTGGAAGGATGAATGAAGAATCCGCTGAAGACAATGAACCAGTGTTCGAGGATGACACGCTAACATGGGGGGAAGTTGCTAGAGCTTCAAGAGCAAGAGAAAGTAGTAAAACTACTAGAGCAATGACATCAAGAGAACGATCAAAAGCTTCAACGTCCAATATAGTTCAATTGATTGACGAAGAGGAAGTGAATTCTGAAGAGACAGAGGAAGAGGAGGATAAAGAGGGATATAAATCTGTTGGTGAAGAGGAGTAAGAAGATGTGGATCTTATTATTGTTGACTTTGATGATGATTAGTTTGTCTTTATGATATTTGAACTTTGAAGTGTAAGTAGAAATTAGTTGTTTTATTTCTATTTTAAGCATTGAACGTTT
The DNA here is from genome assembly GCA_002855965.1 of Monotropa hypopitys. NCBI lineage: Eukaryota > Viridiplantae > Streptophyta > Magnoliopsida > Ericales > Ericaceae > Monotropa > Monotropa hypopitys. Next base: position 8,582 of record NMUG010002991.1, read on the forward strand.
GTGCTGTTGTTGCATTTGACATTTTGTTTATTGTTTTGGTATTTATAATTAGAAATATTGGTGTATACTATTTTTTTTATTTTTTCGCCTTATTGCGACTCGCTTCGATAAGGCACACGCTTCGCCTTGCGCCTCGTGCCTAGACCCCACCAGGCCATTTGCGCCTTGTTGCGCCTCGTGCCCCAAATAACTATGATTTGCTCTTCACTACCATGTCATCTATATATGCCTCCATGGTCCGACCAATGTGGTTCCGGAACATTGCTATGACCATCCTCTGGTATGTTGCCCCGACGTTCTTTAACCCGAACGACATCACTTGATAACAGTATAAGCCTCTGGGTGAGATGGAGGCGGTTTTCTCTACGTCGGGGGGATACATGACTATCTGATGGTAGCCCTAGTATGCGTCCATAAAGCTGAGCCGGTCATGACCGGCCGTTGCATCTACCAACTGGTTGATCTAGGGGAGGGGAAGGGGGAATGGGTCCTTTGGACAAGCATCATTCAAGTTGGTGTAATCCACACATACATGGAATTTTCCATTCTTTTTCTTCACCACCACCGTGTTGGCCAGCCAAATGAGGTATTGCACTTCCTGGATTGCATTTGCCTCAATCAGCTTGTCCACTCCTTCAATTATAGCTTCCGTATGGATTGCCGCCGAACGACGGGCTTTCCGTACGATTGGCCAGAAGACTGGATCTACATTGAGTCGGTGACATACCAGGTCCGGGATGACCCCTGGCATCTCATAAGGTATCCATGCGAACACGTTGATGTTGGCTCTCAAGAGCTGGAGCATATTCTCCTGATCCAGTTCCGTCATGTCCGACCTAATGAGGAAGAAACGCTCACTGTCTTCTTTCACCGGAACACGAATCAGGTCCTCAACTGCCTTTTTTGAGGTTTCGGTACTAACATCCCCGAGTACCGGAGCATCTGGTTTTTCAAATAGGATCCATCTCAAACCCAACACATATCCCAGCTCATATCTCCTCTCATATCTCCTCTCAAAACCATAATAGCTAAGGGTCATTCCCATTGAGCACACGCTATGACATATCTGTGACCTTGTGAATATCCGAGATAGGTACACCAGTGATAACCAAGGGCCGCTCGTTTTCCTGCCCCAATGATAAGGACCGTTCCATTTGACGGTGAGACCCGGTTTGTGCTTTTGCACGTAACGTCTCATTTGACTGTAAGAACCTGGCCGTACTTCAGTACATATGTCCCAGATGTACCCCGTGTATTCTGGCAAGACTATTAAAGCATGAATAGAAATCTCTTTGATTATTTATAAAATCCCCTTTCTCTTTCTAATCTTTCTCAAATCCCATTATCTTTTTCTTTCATAAAACCCATTCTCTTTTAACTCAGAAATCTCATTCCTTTTCCCTTTTTATTAAGCTCACCCGTTCTTTTTTTTAATGGCAAAACCCATCCTCTTTAATTTACTTAAACTCTTCATTCAAAACCCTTTTTTCTTTTATTTCCAATACATCATGATCCGCAGGGTTTTCGCATATTTTCCCAAAACACTTTCAAAACACAAACTTTTCTATTACATTAAAAATAACCTAACCGCTCTAAACTATGCAATTCTATAGGTACTCATCTGAAAACTAAGATAATCTACTCGACCTGCTTGTCCTTGCGTTGAACCACAGATGGCGACAGTTTCTCAATATCTAGCAGTCACCAATCACAATTATAAGAACAATATTCTTTATCTTTACTTTTAAATTTAATCTCTTTTTAGATTCTCTTTTAATTTTCCTCACAACACAACACACACTTAGCCCACACTCAAACACACACCTTTACAACACCAACTGTACTACCCGCCCCCTTATTTAAATAAAGTATTTCCTTTTAAAATATTTTGCATGAATTTTAGAAAGGGTCATGGTGTATATAGAGTGCATAATCTTAGTCATATCATAATATGATGTGTGTGAATGCATTCTTGATAATCACTTGTTAGACTCTTGAGTAAGGAAATTGAGGACCCTAGAGTTAGAGTATTCTTGTGAATCCTATGATGATTTGGTGATAAGAACTTGGAAGTTGTGGTTAATGGCATAATTTGTGTATCACCTAATTCATAGAATTGTATTTGAGGTTGTTTACGAACTTGGAATGATTATAGAGTAGCCTTGGGATGTCAATTTGATGTCTAGAATGATGGAGAAGTGTTTGAGTTTGAGTTTGGAAGGTTCGGTAGCAAATTGGTGAAGTTTGGAGGCATTTCTGGGAGGCTCGTCCGGACCATGTATTGGGTTCGTCCGGACGAGGTTGGCAGAAAGGCTGCATTTTGGCTATTGATGGCTCGTCCGAACGAGGGGTAGTGGTGAGAGAAATATAACTTATATTTCATATCCCTTGTGAAATTACAAAGAGTTGTTTAAATAACCAAATTTGGGCCAAAATAGGGAAATAAAATAAATATACCCTAATCAAATCCCTAGATTTAAGCTAATCAAAAACTAATCAAGGCCTTAATCAAATCCTAATTATGTCCTTAATTGAGTCTAATGATATTACAAAAATATACATTCACATCCCCCTTCAAACTCAGGATGTGACAGCATAGAGCATCGAGAGTTTGCCAAGGAGAAAGCGAAAATGAGCAGCAGTGTGGGTCTTCGTGAAGTAGTTGGCCAACTGCAGTGTAGAAGAGACGAAGGATAAAGTAATGGTGCCGGACTGAAGATGTTGGCGAATGAAGTGGCAAACAATTTCAATGTGTTTAGTGCACTTATGAAAGACCGAGTTGTGTGCTATCTGAATGGCACTTTTGTTGTCACAATGAAGAGGCGTGTGTGAAGTAACAGAAATGCTCACATCAGAGAGAAGCCAGCGAAGCCACACAATTTCAGACGTAATATGAGTCATGTCATGATATTCGGCTTCAGTAGTGGAGCGAGCAACAACATATTGCTTTTTTCTTTTCTAGGAGATAAGAGAACCACCCAGAAAAACACAAAGACCAGACGTTGATTTGCGGTCACTAATATCCCCGACCCAATTAGCATCCACATAAGCATGAAGAGTCAAACTTGATGTAGAAGATAGCAGAAGACATTGATGAATAGTACCACGAAGATAACGGAGAATCCGTAACAGAACCGTCCAATGTGTAGTCCAAGAATCAAAGACAAATTGACTAACAATGTGAACATCATAGGCAATATCTGGCCGAGTAACAATGAGATAAACTAAGCAACCCACCAATCACGGTATTCCGTAGGATCCTCAAGGGGAACACCATCAGAAGCATAGAACTTGGCATGAAGCTCAAGGGGAGTATCAACAGTTTTTGTATCAGTGAGACGAGCACGGTGAAGAATATCAACAGCATACTTAGACTGTCACAGAAGATACCCCTTGGGAGAGGAAATGACTTCAAATACCAAGAAAATACCGAAGATGGTCCAAGTCTTTCATCCCAAATTCGTGGAAGAGATGATGTTTTACATCACTAATAGCAAATGAATCAGAGCATATAATAAGAGAAGAACCAGACCACGAGATGTGCGACGAAGAAAGAGAGCAGAGTTATGCATACTGGACTGAAAGCCAATTTGGAGAGCAACATCCTGAAATCTCGCATGCCAAGCACGAGGGGACTGTTTCAAACCATAGAGAGCACGGCGCAAGCGGCAAACAACACCAGAGGGATGAGAGAAGCCAGGATGAGGTCTCATATAAACCTCTTCAGAGAGATTTCCATTGAGAAACATTCTTTACATCCAACTAATAAAGAGGCCACTGGTTCACAGCATCAACATAGATTAAGACGCGAACAATGGTCATTTTAGCAACGGGAGCAAAGGTCTCTTCATAATCAATTCCATACTTCTGAGAAAACCCTTTAGCAACTAATCGGGCTTTATACCGCTCTAAAGAACCATCAGAATGAGTCTTGACCTTGTAGATCCATTTGTAACCAATAAGATTCTTACCAGCGGGCAGCGGAACCAATTCCCTAGTCTGATTCTAAACAAGAGCAGTGAGCTCATCTTGCATGGCAAACCACCCAATTAGGATCATTACAAACTTCTTTGTAGGATCTAGGCTCGAAATAAGTGTGAATCCGAGAAAGGAATGATTGATAAGAGAACGAGAAACAAGTATTGGTAAAGCCATACCTTACCGGAGGGTGGCGATTTTCACGAGCAGGATACCGGTGTGTAGGTGGATCGGGATCCTCTGAGACAGATTGGGGAGCAGGCTGAGAAGTCGGACGACGGGTGTAGACCTGGAAAAAAGGATGATCGGAGTGAGATGAGGAGAGACTGAGGGAGCTGTAGAAGTATCAGAGACCTCAAGAGTAGAGGTATATTCTGTGGTAGGCACTTCCATAGAAAGTATGATGTCAAATCAGAAGAGTAGAACAAGACATCAAATCCGGAATCAGACAGTTGACTAATAGGAAGAAGACTTAAAGACAATTGAGGAACATAGAACACATTTGATATAGACAAGGAGTTAGAGGATGGAAGAACAAAGTCAATAAAAACAATTTGCAGTGGCAATGCTAATTGGGGAGGCAAGAGAAATACAGTTACTAAGGAGAGACAAATTAGGAGTGGTGGGAGGAGCCAGAATAAAAAAATCCAAGTGGAGGGTAAGATACTGGTGGTATAAGAACCATGCAAGCCAGATTGAGTAGTGGTCATAGAAACTTGTAATGAATCCTTCTGAAGTGCTTCCATTAAGACTGAAAGCGGAGAAGACCGATGAAGGTCATTGGAGGTTTCCGGAGAAGTCTTTTGGCTGGAAAACCAAAATAACAGTCACCGGAGCAAGTCTGAGGTTTTCTGGAGAAAGCCTAAGGGTCCCTGGAGTACAAAGAGGTCCGACGAATCTTCAAGGTGCTCTGGTAAAGACGGAAAGCTGTTGGGTTTCAAATCTGAGTGTTTTGGAGGTCGGACAGATGCCAGAGAGGTCGTCAGAGGTCCAGCGATATGAAGTAGAGGTCAACTGAGAAGGTCGATAGTTAGATCGGGGTTGGTGAGGGCATACGGTTGCAACACGAGGTTCGATGATACAGGTGCTGTGAGCGGCGAGGGTCGACGATCACCAGACAGGTGGTGTAAGAGGTTGCGAGAGCAGATCTGAAGCGGCAATGACTGATACAGGCTGCAGCGAAGTCCGACGAAGTCCGGGAAGGTCATACGAGGATCAGCGACGACTGTGCGATGACCATGACAAGGCTGGCGACAACCGGCGAGACCAAGAAAAGCCCAACAATAGTCGGCGATGCACGCAGAAAGGACTGGCGGTGACGGCAGATCTGGATTTGGATGAGCAGCCACAGATCTGGATGGGTGGCGGCCGGAGACGGCGGTGAGCGACCGGAGGAGGGTCGTCGGACTACTGATGTGGTGGCGGAGGTGGAGGCGGAGGCGACGACGGCAGATCTGGATCTGGATGGTAGCGAATCTGGATGATGGCGGATCTGGAGGCAAACGGACTGTTCAGGGGTCGTCGGAGCCTAGCGAAGGCGGGACGGGTGTCGCCGGATACTGACGAGGGTCGGTAGAGGTCTGCGGAAGTTCGATGAGGGTCGCCAGAGGTCGCCAGATCTGGATGAACGGAGTTCGGATTGAGTTTCTGAGGTCGCCGGACCTGGATGGCGGCGACAGATTGGATCCAATGGGGTGGCGACATGTCTGGATGGGCGAAGAGAGAGAGAGAGGGTTTTCTGGGTTCGACGTGTAGAAGATCGGAGATAGAGGGATGGGTTGCTGGTGGTGCAGAGAGAGAGAGACTGGTGCAGACGATCCGGAGAGGTTTGCCAGAGCTGGAGGTTTTGCCGGAGGTTCGCCGGAGTGCGAGAAATTGCAGAAGAGGAGCCTTAGCCTTATGGCTCTGATACCACGAGAGAAATATAACTTGTATTTCATATTCCTATGGAATTACGAAGAGTTGTATAAATAACCAAACTTGGGCCAAAATAAAGAAATAAAACAAATCTACCCTAATCAAATCCCTAGATTTAAGCTAATCAAAACCTAATTAAGGCCTTAATCAAATCATAATTAATTCATTATTGAGTCTAATGATATTACAAAAATATACATTCACAGGTGGCCATCCGGACGAGGTGACCAGAGAGTGATCCGAATTGTGCAGGAGAGGTTCGTCTGGACCATGGTGATTGGTTGTCCGGATGAAAGTGGTGGTCCGGACGAAGGCGAGTCTCGTCCGGACGAGTTGACTGCGACAATTTTATTTTTTGAGCGCAATTCAGGTGTTTTGACTCTAGAAACGTTTGGTTTTCTCCCTAATTCGTAAAGACACTATTCTAAACGTATTGTGTTTCATTTTGTATCACAACTCACCCTAGAGAGAGAGAGAGCTCCTTGGAAGTTAAAGAAGCCATTGATGGTCCTTGGAAGAGAAGTGTAGATTTCTTTGAGGAATCATCCTAATGTCTTGTAAGTCTCCTTAATCCCTTCTTTTCTAGTGTTTTTCTCTTGAATTCCCTGTTTAATACAAGGGATTTTCATGGCTCTAAGTTTGATTGTGAATATATGCTTTGGAGATGAATCCTTGAGGGAAATTGTTGTAAGGTTGACATGTATAGAGACATGATGCATATTTTTCATAAAAACTTCTAGGGATGTATGATTAATCTCTGTTTTTGTTTGAAGGATTAGACTATATAAGCCTCATATTCATATAAGACGTTCCTCATGATGTG